>JAOPHQ010005721.1:82500-172793 GCA_030340625.1 Merluccius polli
ACCGTTGACTAGATCACGTCCTGCCGTTATCTTCACTAGGGATGGGAATTGATAAGATTTTTACAATTCCGATTCCATTTTCGATTCTGCTTAACGATTCGGTTCTTTATCGATTCTCTTATCGATTCTCTTTTGGAAAAAAAGGACAACAAACAGGTCGATTAGCATCATCTTTGTTTTGTTTAGTCCAGAGCGGATCGAAAACGCGACATTCAGAAATCACAAGTATTCCAAGGAATTGAAACACTAGGAACCGGTTCTCAACAAGAACCGGTTTTCGATTCCCATCCCTAATCTTCATACACTAGAAAGACTAGTCTTTCTGTTAAAGCCACCCTGGCAAGTGTAATACAAGACTGTGGGGGTGTGTGTGGAGTGTGTGTTGTTGATGGCTGGTTTACAGCCTCACCTGGCCGGAGTCAGTCTGATTGGACTCTGGGTCTGGGTGGGGCTGCACACCTGGGGTGCAGAGCAATCATGGCACCCAGGATAAACCAGCTATCACCACACACACTCGAGGAGGAGCACCGTCATGACATGTTGTACCATCAGCTCGGCGTATACCACCAGCCTTAATCTCCGAATAAACACCTTGCACTACCATCTACCCGTGTCCTGTGTCGGAGGGCCCCAAGAAAAGCCACTTAGGTGGCGTGTGGCCGGACGAACCCTGCCACAAAGGCTATTCGGCTATATGATGTTGTTTCGCTGCAGTCAATTAAAAAAAAAATTCACCTCCATTGACGATGGGCTCTCCATATTTTCTCACCAAGTAACTCAACGTGTAGAAATCTTTTGTTATCTGAATTCAGTTTTTATATTCAACAGGCCACTGATCAAGGTAGGGAGAGAGAATACAAAATATGAACAAGAAGAAACAAAATAACCAATTTACATTCAAAACATTTCATATGGGGAAAGGGCTCAGCTACGTAAAAAGAGTTGCCCTTGACGTCTTGTCGTCCACGGTATTGCCTCGGTCAACTAAGCAGTGAAGCGACGATGACTCGATAACGCTGGTGTGGGCATGATATTGCCCACACCACCGTAAGTATTGCAATATAGGGGCATTTGCGGCGATACAGTGATTTGCGACTTAAAAACATGTGGGAGGAGGGAAAAGTGTCCCCCCTGGTTCCCACGCCCCTGCATCACTTACATCACCTAACCTGATCTCTGCTCAGCAAGTCTTTCTAACCACCGATGGAGCCTTTCACTAAACATTTCAACAAGATAAACTACATTTTACAGTGGACTAGGTTATTATCTACTAGGTCCCCAAAACATTCCTGTTAACAGTTTAACCATTCTAAACATTCAGAGACTGGGTTGGGATTACAGATAAAATGTCACCCCTTTGAGATGCTAAGTACGTCCAAAGGACGACATGCCATGTATGTGGCAGTTAGCCGCAAAGCACTGGCCACCATGGAAAAAAAAGACACTTTGAGTTTAACATACAAAAGCTACAGTTGGTAAACCAGCTCGAGAGAAAGGGCAATAGAAACGAGAGAAAAAAGGAGGAGGAGGAGGAAGAGGAAAAAAAAAACTATTTCCATGGAAAAACTTGCTTGTCGGTAGGCTGCCCAGTGGCCGCAGAGACTTGGATGCTTGTTTTAAATCTGGCTCATTTTTCCCCTTTAATCTACTACTCTTTCCCCTCATAACCGCTTCCCAATGCTGGCCCATGGCCTCCAGTTTTGTAGGAAAATCAGCTCCGTGTTTATACAACAGAGGCGCTTTGTTAGCAGAACGAGCGCTTGTTTGTGTTTGCGTGGGTTTCAACTCCTGCACATTTCAATTCTGTCTAATTACTTTAAATTACACGCGGCAATACACTTGTTGTTGCTGCTTCCATGGACCACACACACACACACACACACACACACATGTTGTGCGTGTGTGTGTCCTCCAGTGATCCCTGTGTGAGAGCTTCCCTCCGCACTCTTTCGTTGGCCACGCCCACAGTCACCATAGCGACGAGCTCGACCGCAGGACGCTGATGACTTTGCGAGTTACGCAGACAGCTGCCGCCGTGCAAAAAAAAAAAAAAAGTGAAAAGTGGTTTCCATGGAGACGGGTGTATACATTAAAAGAAAAAAGTGTGTCGACGTGTGTCATCTGGAAATTTTGACCACATCCCCCTTGGGGCCCGCCGTGAGTAGACTACTACTTCTAGACTACTACTAGATTAGAAAACTTCATTCAAACGTTATTGTCCCGTCAAGAGTGACAGAAGCGCCGTCTAGTGATGTGAACGGTTCGCGAAGAACACGCCTCAAAAGTGATTCGTCCCCTGGGGGGGGGGGGGGGGGGGGGGGACGTACTCACACACAACCCCCCCCTCACCGCACATCCCATCCTCACCCTCCATCCTCCTCACCCCCCCTCAGCTCCGAGTCTTACGGAACAGCATTGAGGCAGAACAATGCTAAGAAAATAACCGCTCGGCAGAGGTTTATCCTGCGAGGAAAAGGAAGTCTGAGAGGACGGCGTTGCTCCAGGCGAGAGGGTGGGGGGATCTGACGAGCCGGAGGGAGGGGAGGACGTTATTTTGCCGAAAACCCCCTACAAGCGATCCCCGCCCCCCCCCCCCCCACACACACACACACACACACACACACACACACCTTGGTTTTATAAAGGGAGCCCCCGTCCCACTTTGACTCCACTTAACAGGACATTTTAAGTGTCCGTACAGCACTGCACAGTTTCCACTATTTCCAATCACGCAAGGCTACTGATGTTTGAAAGCTCCTTTGTCTTGTGTGAGTGCATGTGGTTCCAATCACTATGAAGGAAAAAAAAATAAAAAATCAGGAGGCGTTCCTCAGACCTTCATTGTGCAGCCTTAATCGAGTGAGATGTTTGGCTTCAGTAAAACAGACATCAATGACTTTTTTAGTATCGTGTAACACAAAGCTACCGAAAAAACTCCTTAGGATTAGGAACATCCCTCAGCAACACAATAAGCTCCTGTCTTTCCGCTATTTTTGGAACCTGTGTGGACTTGTCACAAAATGTCTGGTCATAGCTTACTGCCTTCTTCCAAACCCTAAACCTGTTTACTCGAGAGCCCTGCAAAACCATTAGGTTTCGAACCATTACACTTTTAGAAAGACCCTCAGGGAACAGGGAAGCTAGCTAGTGAGTTATGCAACTGGGTTCACTGGAAAGCTAACTATTATGCAATTTAAGAGCTATGAAAGTAGAAAATGGTTTAAAGTGTTAATCCATAAGATTATGAGTATAAAAAGATTTTTAAAAAGCATGCAGTCCATGTCTGTAAGACACACGGAAAGAGAAGCAAACAGTGATTTGCAAGGCGAGTGGGCAGTTCTAATTGACTGAATGGGAATATTTCTCGCCATCTTCCCGGCTTGTTCCATCTGACGTATACCTCTCATATAACGTATGTATACGACATTGCATAGGGGCTTGTTTATACCGGTGGCAAACAAAAGCTTTTCTCCAACAAGCTTCGGGTGAAACTGAATTACGACTGCTGAGGGAAGGTACTAAAAACGAAAGCGTGTGTTTAGATTAAGAGTGCTTCACACCCATGCGGTTCCCAGGGGCAACGCGAGGGGCACAGAAAAGAGCGGTAAGAAAGGAAAATGTTGGATGGCAGCCTGGAAAAGGATATTTTTGGGGCTGCAGTGGGAATGTTATGGAGACTTGGGTTGTTATAAATGTTAGAGATTTTGCCAATCATCCCTGGTCGAGATAATTGACACTTATCTCAACTGGTGGTATTTGTTAAGCCACCAATCTTCAAATTTAGTTCATCTCGACTCTGTAGTAAAATTGACGACAAAATGTTTGAGGTTTGGTTTGTAGCCCTGAAGGGAAGCGACAGGCGCTTAGATTTAGTGTGTGTGCGTGCGTGCGTGTGTGTGTGGGGTGGGCACGCGCGTGAGTAAATGTGTGCTAGTATGTGTGTATAATTGTGTGCAAGTGTGCCTGTGTTTATATGTCTATGTGTATGTCAGTATGTGTGTGTGTATTTATGTATGCTTGCGTGCAAGGGTTCGCATGTGTGCACGTTTGTGTGTGTGCATGTGCAGGAGTTTTGTTATTACACTATTAAAAGGTCCTGAATGGCCTGTGCATGTGTGTTCCTGTGCTTGTTTATGGTGTTTTTTTGGGCATGTATTCCACAATATGTTTATATTGCGCACACAGGCCTCTCCACGGTGCACCCGGTGTGTGCATGTGTGTCTGCGCCCAATGCATGTGTATGTATCTGTATGCACGCTGTATGTGTGTGTATGTGTCTGCATCTGTGCTTTCCTCGTGTGTCTTCCACAGCACACGTGCATATAGACTCCCTATGTTGTCATACCATCTAAAGTCATACTGCATCTTTCCAGTTATCCCCAGCCTGTCATTCTGCGTGACTCACAGCCCCGGCGGCCACACTGTAGCATCTCCCAGGCATCCATTCATGGACCTCCGCCCATCAGGCTATCTGGGCTGTAATCACACGTCTGGCAGGCACAAGGCGGGGGTGGCCCAACACACAGGGCATCCTGTTATGCAGTACCTAGCTAGGGCATGATGGGAGAGCCTAGTGACGCCTAGCTGTCCGGGAGGCGTCGTACTGCAGCACACCGTCTGGCCTGACTGCGGACATGCATGTGGTTTTATGGTGGCTACCTACTCGCACACATGGATGCACGCATGCACACACACACAGACAAACAGGTACACACACACACACACACGTGGATGATGTATACAGTAAGACAAATATGCATGCATGCGCACACACACACACACACACACACAACACACACACTGTAAGTTGTCATTAACATACAACGGAAAACACAATAAAACCTTGTATGCCTATTCATCCACCATAAAAAGCAAAACATTCTGAGACCTGCCGTTCCCAGAGCAGACTGGGTTGATATTATTACATTATAACTCAAATGAGTGACTTCATGGTCACGATACTGTGAATCACACTGGACTCTTTGTCGAGTCAAAGGCCACTGCCCACACCTTGCCACAACTGTAAATTCTGTCAGAAATCACCCATGTCACAGATTTTAACAATTTATTGTATAAAATGGTAATACACTTTAGTTTGGCGGTGTGGTTCCACTCTTTTTCTGGTGCTCCCTGCTGTAGGATGTAAAGCAAGACAAGATGTCAGATACCAATGTTTAACAGCAGGGAGCTACTATACAATCCCCCCCATGGGGTACATCAGATGTCTCAACCCATTGTGTAGGTTACATACAATACAGAGCAGAACCAAAGAACACACACACACACACCTTGGTTTTATAAAGGGAGCCCCCGTCCCACTTTGACTCCACTTAACAGGACATTTTAAGTGTCCATACAGCACTGTACAGTTTCCACTATTTCCAATCACGCAAGGCTACTGATGTTTGAAAGCTCCTTTGTCTTGTGTGAGTGCATGTGGTTCCAATCACTATGAAGGAAAACAATATTGTGTAGGTTACATACAATACAGAGCAGAGCCAAAGAAGGTGGAGGCTGGGGTGGTGGTGGGCGAAAACCAGTTTAGCACTTAACTTTGCAGAGTGTGTGTGCGAGGTGGAAGGCCTGAAATTGACCGCCTATCAGTGTCCTGTGCGTTTGTTTGGACCACGTTAGCGGTCAGCTGATAGGCGGCGCATGACTAGAGTGTCCCGCCAGAACCAGCTTCGCTCATGAAACACGCCTGAAATAGCAAAACAATCCAAACAGTCTTTAACTGATTTTTCATTGCAACATTATACAAATCACCTGAGCCATTCCCTTCTGCAAAGTCATATTTGATGTCATTTGATGTTGGTAATTTACCCCGCAGCCAAATAAGGAAATTAGTTCCACATGCTTATTGTGAACCAATGAGAGCAGATGGTGGTTGTGAAACATCCTCGGTGAAAACAAGAAGCAAGTATTTAACTGTAACATAATACTACACACAGCCATAGACAACGGAGGCCTCGCAGCACTCGATGTGTGTGTGTGTACATGTGCGTGTGTGTGCATGTGTGTGCGTGTGCCTGCAAGCGGGCGTGTCACGGTGGTGAAGTCCACGGCTTATTTTCTTTTCGTCCCCCCCCCCCCTCCCTTCCCCCCCCCATCTCATCCTTTCTTTTCCGCTCCTCCCTCCCTCATTCACTCCCTCTCTCCTTCTCCCCTTCTTACTTTACCTGCACTACAAAGCAAAACGTTTGCACAGGTAAATGTGTGTTTATATACTCTCCCTTTGCATTGGCTTTACACACATACTTATGAGCATTACCCCTGCCCCCGCCGGCTGTCCCATGGCTTGCACCTCTTGGGGTGTGTCTATGTACCTTACACACACATGGACTCTGCCTGGCTTCGTGTTGACATTGTGCTCTAATGTACGGGCGCTGATGGAGGACTGTCGCCGCGGCTGTTTAATTCACTCTCTCACACGAGGATGTTAGGTGGAGCAGGCGTGGGCGAGGCAAGGACCAACTTACATAACAACCTCTCTCTCTTTCTCTTTCTCTCTCTCTCTCTCTCTCTCTCTCTCTCTCTCTCTCTCTCTCTCTCTCTCTCCCCTCTCTCTCTCTCTCCCTCTCCCTCTCTCATGGGTATTCTGGACAGTCAACAGACCATATCCAAACAGTGATACAGAATTATGAGTTGGAACACAACCCCTAAATCAACAAACTCTGTGGCCCTTTGCTTTATGCTCAGAGAAATATGAGCAAGGAGGTGTGGGAATACAATGAGCAATTCACTTACTCAACAAGGACAGTAAAGGGAACATGATTTAAGTCTAACCCTAAGTTTAACCCTACAATCCCTTTCCCCGGGAGTCTTTAAGGTGTCAGCGCCGAGAAGAACCAGGACTGAAGCTTCTCCTCTCTGAGATAAGAGGATCAGGATCGTGTTTGAGAGGGAAACCAGAGCTTCTAGGCCACTGTACCACTACTGGCCATAGAGAAGGGTTGGAGCTGGACTAGGAAGACTTAGGGCCCTATCTTGCACTCAGCGCAATTGACTTTGTTCACTGGCGCTTGCGGAATTCCTATTTTGCACCCGACGCACATTGGAATTTTCCGACGCAAGGCGCAAGTCCTTCACTTGAGGAATGAAGTTGCGCTCCGGGGGCGGTTCAGCGAAAACAGGAGGCGTGTCCCGGCGCTAACGTTCCCTGGCGCTATTCTGCACTTTCACAAAACAATAGCGCCACAGACCAGAAAAAACCTAGTTTAAAGTCAGTGGCGCTTATTCAGACCCTATTTTAAGGGCGCTTGGCCATAATCAGGGTGGGGGAATGCGCGATTGTTGACGGTGGGGGGGGGGGGGATGCGCGATTGTTGACGGGGGGGGGGGGGGGAATGCGTGATTGTTGACGGGGGGGCCGGCTCAAAAATAATACTACACCAAATAAAAAAATATAAAATAAAATAAAAAAATAATTACGGCCGGCCGGCTCGGCCTGAAATCGTCCGGCCGTTGGGGAAATCTCCCGAACCTCCCGACGGCCAGCCGTCCCGATGGCCATAGTGTAGTGTGTGTACAACGTGCATACACTTTGCTTCTCTCATCTACAAGGAAGCAGTTCCCATTTTTACATATGTGAACAAATAGGCGTAAATCTAGCGTACACAGTTACCCAAAAATATTCAGGCTAATAGTAATGACGGATCAAATTAACCTGTTTGACCAATAGTCGCAAGACACATGACACCTTTTATTATATGCCATCAACAGCGCGTGAAATGTTTTATAATCGGAAACACAGAAACACGAAGCCGTGTAACTGAAAGATATTCGGCAGACTGAAAATGCGCTTCAGCTTATTTGACAGAAGAGCTCATCTATAAGCAGTGCTTGAACGGTACGCACCGGCACTTTTTCTTGCGTACTGGCACTTGTCACAGGCTGCCCCCCCACCCCCTCGTCGGTCGTAGGTCCGGGGTGGGTTATGATCGGCCCCCCCCCGGTCGACAATCGCCCCCCCCCCCCCCCCCCCCCCCCGTCGTACGCAGTACTGGCACTTATTTTTTTCCACTTCAAGCGCTGTCTATAAGCAAAGTAATCTCGGTCTACATTGCAAATATATCACCATGCATTCATAACCTCGTGATTCAGTGAGAGTGAGGCCAAAACATCGGAAAGTATGTCTTTGTGACATTTCTTCATTTACATTTTGTCAACGGAAAATGAAAAGCTGAAAAGATTTAAACAGAATAACTAATTATTTTTCCCTCTGATGGGCATGCGCGCGCTACGGCGGGATTGGACACGTCTGGTCAGTATTGGCGATGCGAGATGTGCTCGCCATGGAACAAGCGCGCCTGCATTTAAAGGGAATGTGAGCCGACGCTCTGATTGGTTTATTGCACGTTACCCCCAAACCACACCTATGACTAATGTAGCTGCTTCAGACCTATGGAGTCAGAATAGTGTCATAATTCAAACCTGAAAAATAAGGTTTCAAAGGCTTGTAAGTCTGTGTTTGAAAACTCAACACCTTGTAAAAAAGGTTTTGCACCACTGAAAAAAGAGATTATAGCCTGAAAAAAAAAGTCAAACATCTGCAAACATGATTTTGTGTTCTATTTTATCTTCTTCATCATTTTCACCAACACATTTTCAAAGCTAAAATGTTTTCACAAACACATTTTCAAAGTTTAAAAATGTTCACCAGCGCATTTGCAGAGTTTCAAATCTGACACTGTTCTAACAGTGTATTACTTTGTTTCCCGGTTTCGAAACTTTGTAAATGGGATTCTGCAAACAGCTGTTCAAACATTGAGGAATACGTTTTGAAAGGTTGAATATTTATTTTTAAAAACTTGTAAAGATGTAAATTTACACCATTGCAATGTATTTTTTCATAACTTAATTTTCAGCACTGACTTTTCAGAGATTTGACCACACGGGCGCAAGCTTGCGAGTCACGTGATTATTGACACTGTTCTGACGCCGTTCGTTTTGAAACTCCTTTAGCGTCAAAGGTCTGAAAACGTGGTTCTGAAAAAAAGGAAAAAAAACCTTCCTGGGGGCGGGACCATCTTGCTCTAAACCTATTGGTTGCTCTCTGCTGAGGCACAGTCCAATCACATGCGCCGTTGACAGTGCTCTGCCGATGACAAGAATAACAAGCGACTTGCGTGGTTGATTTTGTTGTCTATTTTCTGGAACCATGGCTGGTAGACAGGCGAGCAATTTTATTCTGTATTGTTTGCGTTCTAACCACCCGCGAGCCTCCTGCGGCTCGCCAAGCTGTAATTTGTTTGCGGTGGTAAGAGACGAGCAGAGTCTACAGCGTCCGCTCGCAGAGCAGAGTCTACAGCGTCCGCAGTCTACTGTGAAACAATTCACTCCAAAAAGGGTTATGGTTAGGGTTAGGGTTATGGTTAGGGTTAGGGTTAGCGTAAATCTATCACCGTGACTGGGTTATTATTGGAGTGAATGGACTCTGTAGACTCTGCTGGTCTCTTACCACCGCGAACGGGTTTATGAGAACCCCCAGATCGTTTCACGATCTGGTAGAGTCTTTGCCAGCTTCAAAGCAATGAATAACCTACATCAGCGGGTGCTGTGTATGGATCACAAGTTCCGAGTATGTTTATCTTCTCTTCATATCTAATTTGAACATTTTGTGACAAATGGTCTAAATAGTTGATTTATTTAAGTATCGGAAATATGCAAGGCTGCAATTCCCCTGGTTGGCCGTTGTTCGTCGCCATTTTGCCAGCGTTTGTTGCCCTCCAGGTATCCATGGTAGTCACGTGACCGCAAAGTATGACTATTATTTATGCCATGCGAGCCACAAATTAGTCTACAGCGTCCATTCACTCCAATAATAACCCGGTCACGGTGATAGATTACGCTAACCATAACCATAATCCTTTATGGAGTGAATTGTTGCACAGTAGACTGCGGACGCTGTAGACTCTGCTCTGCGAGCGGACGCTGTAGACTCTGCTCGTCTCTTACCACCGCGAACGGGTTTATGAGATTGTTTCACACAGATCGTTTCACACAGACGCGGGAGGGTACCTTTTGCGTCAGTATCACGTCTAGGGGCGTGACAAACCGTCGGTATATTACGAGTTGGGATGAGAACGTGTTGCAAATTACAGCTGCAGGAGGCTCGCAGGTGGTTACGCAAACAATATAGAATAAAATTGCTCGCCTGTCTACCAGCCATGGTTCCAGAAAATAGACAACAAAATCAACCACGCAAGTCGCTTGTTATTCTTGTCATCGGCAGAGCACTGTCAATCCCGCACAGCCCGGTCAACGGCGCATGTGATTGGACTGTGCCTCAGCAGAGAGCAACCAATAGGTTTAGAGCAAGTTGGTCCCGCCCCCAGGAAGGTTTTTTTCCCCTTTTTTTCAGAACCACGTTTTCAGACCTTTGACGCTAAAGGAGTTTCAAAACGAACGGCGTCAGAACAGTGTCAATAATCACGTGACTCGCAAGCTTGCGCCCGTGTGGTCAAATCTCTGAAAAGTCAGTGCTGAAAATTAAGTTCTGAAAAAATACATTGCAATGGTGTAAATTTACACCTTTACAAGTTTTTAAAAATAAATATTCAACCTTTCAAAACGTATTTCTCAATGTTTGAACAGCTGTTTGCAGAATCCCATTTACAAGGTTTCGAAACCGGGAAACAAAGTAATACACTGTTAGAACAGTGTCAGATTTGAAACTCTGCAAATGCGCTGGTGAACATTTTTAAACTTGGAAAATGTGTTTGTGAAAACATTTTAGCTTTGAAAATGTGTTGGTGAAAATGATGAAGAAGATAAAATAGAACACAAAATCATGTTTGCAGATGTTTGACTTTTTTTTTTCAGGCTATAATCTCTTTTTTCAGTGGTGCAAAACCTTTTTTACAAGGTGTTGAGTTTTCAAACACAGACTTACAAGCCTTTGAAACCTTTTTTTTCAGGTTTGAATTATGACACTATTCTGACTCCATACAGACCAACCCATTTTAGATTTGCGCTGGGCGCGAGCGTCATTTATCCCGCCAGCAACAGCGCCCAAGATCCGCCCACAAAGCCACTTGCGCTTTGCGGTTCATACTTGCGTTTCAGACCGGCAAAATAGGGCCCTTAATCCCATTGAGCATCCATTTTAAGAGAATCCGGGGATGCAGTTTAAGTGGAAGCATGCAGTGGCCTTCACTGCATGCTTGCATGTATGTCATTATGCATTCATTGCTTTTAATTCTATACATTTCTATGCTTGCTGTGGTTTTTATTTTGGTTTATTATTGGTTTTGTTGCTTTTTGCGAAACCCAATGTTATGTCTTTTGGCAAGGAGACCACAACAGTGGTTAAATGTTTATCTAACCACTCACCAAGGTTTAAAGGTTCCTCTTTCAGAATGTCCTCAATGATATTTCCTTGTGAGTCTCCTCAGGACTAGACCTCTGTCTCTTTCTCACTTCCCAAACTCCTTAGGAAGCATGAGATGTCTCCCTATGTCCCTCCTCCTATGTCCCTTCTCAAGGCTTCTTTTTTCATTTTTGTATTTTAGGGGCCAATGAGTGGCCATCAAATGTGACTTAGTTCATGTATGTGGGGTGAAGCCCATCGAGAGTTTGATAGATGACTGTGTGTCTGGACTTGTGTGAATGTATATGTCCCTGCGATGTTGATTGTTTCTGTGAGGTTCGACCAGGTGTGATTCTATTAGACCAGGGGCCGTATTCACAAAGGATCTTAGCGCTAAAAGTAGCTCTTAACTGGCGAATTTAGGAGAAACTCCTAAAAATAATGGGCGTGTCAGTCTTAAAATTAGGACTCCTAATTTTTTTCACTAAGAGCAATTCACAAAGGATCTTAGGCCTAAAAGTAGCACCTAAGTCTAGGAGAGCCTAAAAGTCCTCGAGAGGACTCCTAACTCACTAAGACCTATTCACAAAGAATCGGAAAATGGCTGCGAGACGAAATGTTTTGGAGACAGTGGAAGACTGAATTGATCAAGAGATATCGGCTAAATCGTGAGGGTATAAAACTTGTTGTGGAATTAGTGCGGGATGCAATAACATCCCCGACTAACAGGAATAACTCGATTAGGAAATAAAATTTTTGGCAACACGATATTTAGCAACAGGGAAAATGCAAGTTTGCAATGCCGACGATTTAGGAATATCGCAACCATCAGTCAGCCATAAACCAAACCATCAACGCGCTCTGTAGACCACATATAAATTCAATTCAATTCAAACTTTATTAAGGACACATCTCATGAAAGGTCCATAACACCAACACAACACAATAATAATAAAATAATAACAATAGAATAAAAAATACATATACACACACACACACACACACATACATATATATATATATATATATATATATATATATATATATATATATATATATATATATATATATATGTAGCCTACATACATATATGTAAATATATACATACACACACACACACACAAACACACTCACACGATTCCACAAAGATCCTATATTTACATACAGGCTAGAAGAGCTGACAGAGCTCAGTTCAAAGTTGGTTAAGGCTGAAATAATACCATTAATATCATCCAACAGTTTATCCGGTTTCCTTTGGACAATCAACAACTACACAGGAGGATCAAAGCCAACTTCATGGCATGCAGGTATGCCGGTGTGGTCGGTGCTATTGACGGGACACACATACAAATAATTGCGCCATCAAAAGATGAGGACGTGTTCGTCAATAGAAACGAAAGTACATTCCACCAACACGCAGATTGTTTTTGATGCAACTTTTAACATTCTTGATGTTGTTGCAAAGTGGCCTGCAGGGTCTACCCATGATCCGCGTATTTTAATGGGGAGCGGTCTGAGGCAGCTTTTTGAGAGGCACCTTGTACCAGTTGGGTGTCACTTGCTGGGTGACAGCAGCTATCCCTGCAAGACGTCTTGACACCTCTCAATCCACAACCGGGAGCAGTTAAAGTATAACATGTAAGTGATTACGCGGATTACGCTTAGTCCTATGCGTAAAAAACATCGTATTAGCTCTTTGTCGCCTTTTATTTGTTGAATCCATATTTATTATTGTTTACTGTTTTCCTCCATATATGTTAGGGCACACAAAAATACACGAAATCTTGTGGCGAGAGGATGTGATCACAGTGATCACTGTATGCGCCATTCTCCACAACCGGTATAGGCTGTTATTTAAAGTGTTGAATAGTGGAGTTATGCTCATTGGATTTAATTGCCTCCTTGAATTAATGCAATTTACGTATTTTTATTGTTTGCTTTTTCTCTCTCTCTTTAACGTGCATATAGGCTACAACGTCATTATCGTGGTCTGCACAAACTTGTCATCATGCGTGTATTCTGCTAACTGCACTGTCCATAACTATTTGATAGGGATGTCTAGCCGAGGCTATTTCCTTGTTCTTCGGTGATTCAGTGGGCTCGTTTTCACAGAGACCGCCTGCTCTGAACAACCAATCACCGTACTGACCGCTTCTAAACTCGTGCACGAGAATCGACGTAATCCATAGCAATGGCGCGTCACTCTTAGTTCACTCTTAGTGATGTATCCTTAGTATGAGTAGGTCTCAGCGGCTTTGTGAATAACTTTTAAGAAAAAACTCCTACGTAAAATGTTTAGCGCGAGTTAGGAGCACTCCTAGCGGTAAGATAAATGCTTTGTGAATACGGCCCCAGGTGTGATTCAGTTACATTTTGTTTGTGAAGAAGAAGCTGCATGTAATCTTGCTGCTGGTGAGTACAGAATTAATCAGAACTTGTGTTATAGTATTTCTATTGAGAGTTAATTCCAATAGCTAGCATAATTTAAGTGTGTACCTATTGCTGCTAAGCAGGCAATTCAGCCAGTTTCGGCTACTCAGGTGTATTCAATAGAGTTGATTGTAGGGTGGAGCTAAAACTGCATTAGCAGCATCTCTTTACTTAGTTAGCTTCAGCGGTAGCGTCAGGCCCCTGCGAACGAAGACCCGGTCGAACAAAGACATAGGGAGTCTCTCTGCGGGAGTCCCTTGAGGAAGCCTAGAAACAGCCTCATCTCCTTTCAATCATCATAACCATGTGCCTTACCCCCATCACCGTTAGACTGACATCCTACAAGAAAAGACGCCACCTTCGACCTTCCTGGCACTGCACCCCTTCCAACCTGCGCTATCCACTGCTCTCTGTCTACACGGACCTTGAAGTGCTGGGGGGACTGTGGAACTGCCAATCGGCTGTCAAGAAGGCGGACTCCATCTCTGCCTACACCTCCCTCCAGACTCTTCACTTCCTGGCCCTCACTGAGACTTGGATCACCCCTGAAAACATGGCCACCCTGGCTGCCCTCTCCACCGCCTACTCATTTTCACACACACCTAGACCATCGGGACGAGGAGGGGTGATGGGCCTCCTCATTTCGCCGAAGTGGTCCTACCAGGGCCTCCCCCTAGAACACTTGACGCTGAAATTCACACTGTGGCAGTCACCCTTCCCATCAAGCTCTACATTGCAGTGTTCTACCGTCAATCCTGGCCCCTACTGCGACTTCTTTGATGAGATGGATGCCCTCCTCAGCTGCTTTCCCGAAGACGGCACACCACTCGTTGTCCTGGGTGACTTCAACATCCAGCCAGAAAAGTTGCACTGATCCGATTTAGCTTACTTTTTCGGGCAGCTGAGAGAAAGTGGAAGAGATCAGACTGTTCAGAGGACCTCTCTCACTACCTTCACCTCCTCTCAGACTTCGCCTCTACTGTGTCAGCAGCCAAATCTACCTTTTATCGCACAAAGATCAACTCCTCTGCCTCCAATCCTAGGAAACTGTTTTCCATGTTCTCTTCTCTCCTCACCCCGCCCCCCCTCCACCCCCTTCCTCCCTCACAGCTGATGACTTTGTCACCTACTTTACTAAGAAGGTGAAGGCCGTCAGCTCCTCTTTCACCCCTACCACTATCCTCCCTACAACCACTGCCACCTCTGTCTGCCTCACCCACTTTACCCCTCTCTCCCCTGAAGATGTGCACAAACTTGTAATGTCTCACCATGCCACTACCTGCCCCCTTGACCCCATCCCTTCCTCCCTTCTCCAAGCCGTGTCAAGCAACATCCTGCCATTCCTCACCTCCCTCATCAACTCTTCTCTCACTTCAGGCCTTATTCCAGCATCCTTCAAGATTGCTAGAGTCAAGCCACTCCTCAAGAAACCTACCCTCGACACTGCTGAATTCCAGAACTACAGACCAGTATCTCTTCTCTTGTTCCTCTCTAAAACTCTGGAACATGCCATCTCTAACCAACTGTCCTCCTATCTCTCACATAACAACCTGCTTGATCCTCATCAGTCAGGTTTCAAGACTGCACACTCTACTGAGACAGCCCTCCTCGCGGTGAGCGAGAGCTGGAGCCTCGTCCCTCTCATCGGTTCTCATTCTCCTCTCTCTGTCTGCGGCATTCGACACCGTGAACCACCAGGTCCTCCTCGCCACCCTCGCAGAACTCGGCATCGCTGACTCTGCGCTATCCTGGTTCACATCCTACCTGACAAACCGCACCTACCAGGTCACATGGAATGGTGACCTGGTAGGTGCGGTTCTTGGTAGGTGGTAGGTCCTTGTCCGAATCCTGCTCCGTTGACACCGGCGTCCCTCAAGGCTCAGTATTAGGACCGCTTCTGTTCTCCCTATACACTAGATCTTTAGGCTATGGAATCACTTTGCATGGTTTCTCCTATCACTGCTACGCAGACGACACTCAACTATTCCTCTTTTTCCCCTCCTCTGACAGCCTGATTGCAACTCGCATCTCAGAATGTCTGGCAGACATCAGCACCTGGACATCTGCACACCACCTGAAGCTCAACCTCAACAAAAGTGAGCTCCTCTTCTTGCCGAGGAAGGACTGCCCTCACATGGACCTACTGGTAACTGTTGAGGATGCTGTGGTGATTCCTTCACCAACTGCGAGGAACCTTGGCGTCATACTGGACTAACTGGGCTGCACAGCCAACATCACCGCGGTGACCCGATCCTGCAGATTTGTTCTCTACAACATCCGCCAGATGAGGAATAGTCAGACCCCACGCCCCGGCTAGAGCCCTCCGCGCAACTACCTCAGCCCGTCGGCTGGTACCACCATCCCTGAGAGCAAGCAAAGATCGCACAGCCAAGTCACAACTCTTCTCTGTCTTGGCGCCACTATGGTGGAACTCCCTGCTGATGTGAGGACTGCAAAGTCGATCACCTGCTTCTACAAGAGACTCAAGACCTACCTGTTCAGAGTTCACCTGGAACCTGCTTAGCATCCTCCCTCTACTATCCCTCCTCTACTACCCCTCCCACTAAATACTAATAAAAAAAACAAAAACAAAAAAACTTTGCAATCATTCTATGTTTATATGTCCTGGCTCTTACTTTGATATTCTGCACTTAGTATTTTTGCACTTATCTCTTTTGTATACTAGCAATCGGCTAACTTAGCAATTAGGTTGCTTTAAACTCGTTCTTGTGAAATCCTTACTCTACTGATAGTGGTTTACTGTTACACTTGCAAATGTATTAGTGGTGGTTGGACACATTTTGTGCATACTTTTACAACCAGTCAAATCAAAGCCCCGCCCTCCATCCCTTTCAACTGTGCAGTAATAAAGATACACAATCCATCTAGTTTTCAACATTGATTTTGATACCCATCATAAGGGGCTATGTAAACTGTATATGTAAAATGTAGATATATTTGTAGATATACATATAGAGTTTCATATAACTCATTTGAGTTTCATGAATAACAACAGTTTTATCTCATTCAAAGCCGAGAGGGGTTGAAAGCGGTGAAGTACGTTAGCTCATGTTCATGGACATTGTGTACCAAACATCACACTCGGCTTGCGAACAGTTTAGGTGCAGTCTAAGAAACCGTCCGACAAAGCACAGAGCTTTGTGTCTAGCATCAACAACAACAACAACACGGCCATTAATCCTGCACTGTTTAAGCAAGCCTTTACACCACAGCCATCACTTTGGTTCCAAATGAAGACTTTATGGCCTAGAGAAGTTGTTTGGGTGGTCAGTGGTTTAGTATTTTAGACACAACTTCAGTAGCACAACTTTGCATTCTTGAGGGAGAAAAAAAGCAGAAGGTGAATTTTAGGTTGACAATTTCTTACTTTCACTGTGTCCAAAGTAAGCAAAGTAAGCGTTGGGCGTGCTGAAAGGAGAACAATAAAGCAGAAACACAATGGAGAGGCTAAACAGCATGACCTCACGGAAGGGAAATAAAACCAGCCTGAAAAAAAAAGAGAGAGAAAGAGAGAGAGCGAGAGAGCTGGGGAGAGAAGGGGAGAGAGAGTGACAGAGTGAGGAGAGAGAGAGAAAGATGTATACAGGGACCAAGAGAGAAAGAAAGAGAGAGAGAGAGTCAGAGAGTGAGAGAGAGAGAGAGAGAGAGACATTGGGAGAAAGGAACTGGTGCCACAAGGGAGAACCAAGCAAGCCAAGTTGAACCAAAACCAAAATCAAATCTCAGCTTCAGATGTGAAGCCTGAGCTTCCTGCCCACAGATGAGTCAGAGTAGCGCTGGGCTGGGCCTCCCTGCACCCAAGAGTGAGCCACTGGTGGCAGGCCAGCGCCGCCATATAAAAGCTACCAGAACCACCCAGTAGGCTAGGAGACAAACCAGCAGAGGCCTTTAAACACAGTGCAGATGCTCACACACACACACACACTTGCACACAACACATGAAAAGCACATACACACAACATCTCACACATGCATCCACATATGCGCATAATACACAGGCACACACACGCATGCACGTACACAACAACACACACATTACATTTTTCTCCTTTTACTGTCCTTCCCTCCCTCTTTTATTCTCCCCTAACTCTTTCTCCTGAGATATGGAGCAGCAGCATTTCAGCAACACCAAAACACAAAGACACACACACTGCACGTCTCCTTCTACTCCCTCTCAGCCTGTCTGCTCTAAGATGAAGTGGCAGCGTTTCAGCAGCTCCAAAGACCTCTTTGTTTGGAACGTAGTTAACTACACAGCTAAACTCTGGGAGCCTTCACGCCTGCGTGTGTGTGGTTGAGCATTTGTGTGTGTGTGTGTGTGTTTGGATATGTCTGGTTGTGCAAATGTGCACGTGTGTGTGTGTGTGTGTCTCTGTGTGTTGTGTACGTGTGGTTGCGCATGCGGGAGGCAGGTATGATGGCAGAGGATTGGAATGCATTGAAATGGGCAGAGGGAGCAGAGGAGACAGAACGGGTAGGAGCTAAGGTCAGAGAGGAAGGGAGGGAGGCGGAGGGAGGACAGAGAGAGAGATAGAGAGAGAGAGTGATAGAGGGTCAGAGGACCCTGCCATTTTGAAGGCCTGATGCAAAAAACATCTTTTTAACTTCAACTACTGTCTTGTACTTTCTGCTGTATGACACCCAGATTTCCAGTCAGGGATTAATAGTATTAAAAGTAACATTATACACAATTACTATTTAGTCATTTGAGCAGATGCTTTCCAACGTGTCGCATTTTCCCAAATCCATGCAATCCAATCCTGCTCCTTAATGAGATTAAGTTTGACATCTTACTCAAAGATACAGGTAGACTGCGGACATTAGGGTTCAAACCAAGCGGCAGCCATGACCGCCTGTTTGTGAAGCCCTGGTGGAAGCGCCTAACGGCCTATAGGTGGTTTTCAGCGGTTGGATAGGCAAATCTACAGCTTCAAAACAGACTATGGTTTAAACCCAGAACATTTAATCTGGGAGTCACCATAACCGCTATACTATTCTGCCACCCTATTATAAAATACATGATGCTTAATGCCCCCTATTATGAAATGCATTATGCTAAACACCCCCTTTTATAAAATACATGATGCTAAATGCCCCTATTATAAAATACATGATGCTAAATGCCCCTATTATAAAATACATGATGCTAAATGCCCCTATTATAAAATACATGATGCTAAATGCTAAAAGTCATGTGAAAACATACTGGGCCGGGCTGTGAGATCCTGGCCTCAACAAACAAACACCTGTAAGTTCAGATACGACCAGGGCAGACTAGCTGCTGCTATTGTTGCAGAACTCTTTCTCTGATCCACCCTTAGGTCCAGGATATGCCAGCGTGGGATTATTATGGGATACACGACGGGAGTGTGAGGCGAGGGGGAAAGTGCAGTGTGAGTAAGCAGGAGTGTTTAGGGGAGGCCAGCCAGTAGGAGAACGTATTTATGATCTTGAAGAAGAATGTGAGTTCGTAAACACTTCTTCTTTTTCTCTCACAAGGAGCAGCAGAAAGAGAGGTATTGTGCCTGAGCAAACACACCCTGCGACCTTCGACCCGCGGGAGGTCAAACGCATTCAGCTTCAGAGTACATGAGAAGAATGGTAAGAGAGAAAAAAATGAATTGCTTGTTAAATATTCAGCTGGTTGCCAGACCGTCTGATCTCTGTTTGATGTCAAGCGGTTGTTGTGATTTTCTTAGCTTGAAGATCGAGTTGCAGCTTTTGCTTACAGGTCAAAGTGAAATAGTTCAAAACAAACATGAATAACTTACATTAAAACTATTACACCACACTGACATCTAATCACTTGAACTGTGATTGTGTTACAAGATCTGAGTGGGCTGGCATAACATTGAAACCAATAAGGTCAATAAATATATCAATAAACCACATACAAATACATCAAATCAATAGGATGCGTGTTGACTTAAATCCCACTGTGATGTTTTTCTCAGTACAGAACACATCTACTCTATTGTATTCCATATCCTAGAGTTACATAACGCTGACCCCTCTCTGCCCCCTCTCCACCCCGCTTGATAAGAAGATCGGACATTTGGAGTCAATTATGTCTGAGCAACACCGCATGCAGAGGCCCCTCAAGGAGAGCCTCTCACTGTGTGTGTGTGTGTGTGTGCACGCACATGTGAGGGCTCTTGCAGATGTGTGCAATTGCATGTTTATGTGAGCTTACATGTATGTGTGTGTGTGTGTGTGTGTGTGTGTGTGTGTGCATATGTTTGCACATGTGTGTGGGCAGATGTGTGTAAGTGCATTGTCAGTGTGTGTGAGTGTGTATGCGTGTTTGCAAGTGTATGCATGGGCATGCATTAGTAAGTGCATGTGAATGTGAGAGAGAGTGTGTGTATGTGCGTGCAGCTTTCTTCAAAGGTGTGCAAGGAGAGATCCCTGCTGTAAAACATTATGGTGTTAAAGGCCTCAAAATTAACTGTTTTACGTGGTAGCACTGGTGCTCCCAACTTAAAAAAGGTATAGAATCAGCAAAAATGTGTGAGCATCCACCAAAATGTAATTGCAGAAGGAGTGTAGTATAAGAATAAGGAAACATAATACATGCAATCCATCTATGTGCACTCTTAGACACACACGCACGCACACACACACACACACTCTTGTTACGCATGTGTCTGGTGATTTATTTGACAGTGCAAGAGGGTGGATTTCCTTGTGTAGATAACTTTCTCAGCCAATCTCTGCCTTTCCATTGTGGAAGACTATTGAAGTGAAGAGTATATATTATTTGAGTTTGTTTCCTGGATGTTTGTTAAAGACGACAATAATGGTGACATGCCACATGATCAAAAGATAAAGATGGTTAAATTGGAACAGATATACATTTGTGTAGTTTCATATTTCATTTTAATGTTTGTGCCTCTGCATTTTGGTAGTGATGATATAAATCAACAGACATTATGGATGAATGGTGTGTGTATATGGGTGTTTATGTGTGTGTGTGTGTGTGTGTGTGTGGTGTATGTCCCACTAGGTAGCTGTAATTACCAGTATCCCCTTAGCAGTAGTGGAACATAGTGTTACGCGTGTCAAGTACTGTATTTCAAGCTCCTTGTTTTGCTTTACTCATCACTTATTTACTTAAGTCTTTGCACAACACTTCAAATTAAATAAGTTTTCATTCAAGCAATACTATTTACGTCGAGTACTTTTACTTGCACGCAATTTTTAACAGAGGACTTTTACTTTGACACAATTACTGTCTCGGCTACTAACACAGCTACTAACACAGCTAAGCTATTATCACTATCCTTGATTCTTGCTTAAAACAACAAACATTTTGGTAGGTAAATAAGGTAAGGTAGTCTAAATAGTCCACCATATGAATAAAATCACTCGAGCGGCCAATGAACGCACTCTGTGTTGAGGAGTGGCCGCCGCTGTTCATGCAAACAACGGCAAATTAAACAAAGAGGATGCAGGCGGACAAGGATCCCCTTGTGACTCCCGTTCCTCCACACCAGACTGTTAACTGGGTGGACTGGTTTATCCGGAGACCAGCTCCTGGTTTGGGCTTCAGGATGACAGACAACAACAGGACATGTTTGGAGGAGGTAGGACCATGGTCTTGAGTAACAGCATGAGTGTGTGTACGCAACTGTTCGACGAGGGCTGGGTTCTCAACCTCAATGCTTTTTAGGTACAGACAAGAACACGTCGGTACTGACACCTGCCCAGCCATAACCGCCCGGTCGCTTTTCTATGAAACTCTCCACAATGGTAGCGGGTGGCAAAAGATGGCCAAATAACTAAATGTACACTGATTGGCCAAATTGTGAAAATGCTAACTCCAATTAGACTTAAGGGTCCAATAGGGGGGGTTAACTTCAATCATCATCAAACTAGACATACTTTAATAAATATAGGGAAACGCCATTAAACAACTTCCGGTAAGAAGTAAAGACCTTGACAAGCAATGATACAAGCAATGATAAGAGTTGTGAAAGATTAGAGAGTAATAAATGAACTCCAGCCCGCAGGCAAAGCGAGAGACGAGGTAAGAAGTTGTGAAAAAGGAAAGGAATTTAGAAAAGGAACCTATAGTAGCCCTTGCCACCAGATACAGTGGTAAAGAGCAGGGGTGTGTGTGTGTGTGTGTGTGTGTGTGTGTGTTTGTGTAGGGGGAGTACAGTGCAGTGTGTAGCAGGGAGGGGGGCCTTCCATACACAGTCCTGTTATTTCCTCTCCACTGTGTGTGTGCTCAGTGCAGATAAAAGCTGGACGCTCGTAACGTGGGAGGGAGAGGGTAGGAGGTGTGTTTGACTTTCTCCCCAAGCCGCTGTTTTGGCAACCAGTCACAACACTATTTTACTGGCTGTTGCCACAACCACTGATTGCGGATAAGGCCGGCTTATTACATGACTGTAAAAAATGCCAAGGCCACTCATGCGTGCGTATATGTGCGTGTATGTGTGTGTGTGTGTGTGTGTGTGTGTGTGTGTGTGTGTGTGTGTGTGTGTCCCCTTTGTTTCTGTTTTAAGTCTGTTTTCCAAAGGAACAGGCATAAATACACACACACACACACACCCACCCACCCCCACCCCACACCCACACCCACACACAAGCAGAAGTGATATTGAAGAAGGAATGGAGGCTGTAGGTCTCGGGACTCTGCGGGGGAGGGGTGGAGCCTCTCACCTGCGGCCTCCACCTGCGTACCTGAACACCAGCACTACACTGCCCCCTGCTGCCCGGCCCCGGCCCTTGGAAAATGTTGAGTACGGTTAAAGCAAATGATCATGATCAAATGAGCAGTAGGCAGCCCGGCATAGATCTAAAAAATAAAATGAACGTAATCATTTGACAGTACAGGACCAACCGAACCGTCTTGTCAGGAGAGGGAATATTATTTGAATACATTACGCAAATGAGCAGCAATGGTCCATATTTTCCATATGTGTTCATTAGCATAGAGGTGTCTCTGCCCAGCACAGCAGCAGTAGAGAGCAGCCATTGTCTAGCACAGCTGCATATGTTTGCTTGTCATCCGACACCGCGTTATGTAATGGTCTGTCTTGTGCACACAATATGCACATACATACAGACACACACATACACACTAGTAGAGAAAGTAGAGAGTTTGGCATCCAATGCTTAAGGATGTATGGATGTGGATTTCAAACTGTGAGCCCTTGCTGGCATTTTCTTTCACATTTTTTTCTACATAATTTGGGGAAGTTGAAGTTTTATTTTTTCCCAGCTCCTGTCTGGTCAGTGAGTCAACTGGTATGTCCGGTTGCCGTGGCGACCACACATGGTTTCAAGGCAGACTGGCGCAGGAATCCCTGACTAAATAGTTAGGTCCAATTCCTTCTCACGCCCACCTCTCCCTGGCCCCATGGCACGCTGCCCCCCCACCCTGTCTCTCACCCCATCAACTCCCTAACCACCCTCTAACCCTGTTAAACCACTAGTCAACTCCCTAACCACACTCTCAAACCCTGTGTTAAACCATTGGTCAACTCCACTCTCTAACCCTGTGTTAAACCATTGGTCAACTCCCCAACTCCACTCTCTAACCCTGTGTTATACAGTAAACCATTGGTCAACTCCCCAACTCCACTCTCTAACCCTGTGTTAAACCATTGGTCAACTCCCCAACTCCACTCTCTAATCCTGTGTTAAACCATTGGTCAACTCCCCATCTCCACTCTCTAACCCTGTGTTAAACCATTGGCCAACTCCCCATCTTCACTCTCTAACCCTGTGTTAAACCATTGGTCAACTCCCCAACTCCACTCTCTAACCCTGTGTTATACAGTAAACCATTGGTCAACTCCCCAACTCCACTCTCTAACCCTGTGTTAAACCATTGGTCAACTCCCCAACTCCACTCTCTAACCCTGTGTTAAACCATTGGTCAACTCCCCATCTTCACTCTCTAACCCTGTGTTAAACCATTGGTCAACTCCCCAACTCCACTCTCTAACCCTGTGTTATACAGTAAACCATTGGTCAACTCCCCAACTCCACTCTCTAACCCTGTGTTAAACCATTGGTCAACTCCCCAACTCCACTCTCTAACCCTGTGTTAAACCATTGGTCAACTCCCCAACTCCACTCTCTAACCCTGTGTTAAACCATTGGTCAACTCCCCAACTCCACTCTCTAATCCTGTGTTAAACCATTGGTCAACTCCCCATCTCCACTCTCTAACCCTGTGTTAAACCATTGGTCAACTCCCCATCTTCACTCTCTAACCCTGTGTTAAACCATTGGTCAACTCCCCAACTCCACTCTCTAACCCTGTGTTATACAGTAAACCATTGGTCAACTCCCCAACTCCACTCTCTAACCCTGTGTTAAACCATTGGTCAACTCCCCAACTCCACTCTCTAACCCTGTGTTAAACCATTGGTCAACTCCCCAACTCCACTCTCTAACCCTGTGTTAAACCATTGGTCAACTCCCCAACTCCACTCTCTAATCCTGTGTTAAACCATTGGTCAACTCCCCATCTCCACTCTCTAACCCTGTGTTAAACCATTGGTCAACTCCCCATCTTCACTCTCTAACCCTGTGTTAAACCATTGGTCAACTCCCCAACTCCACTCTCTAACCCTGTGTTATACAGTAAACCATTGGTCAACTCCCCAACTCCACTCTCTAACCCTGTGTTAAACCATTGGTCAACTCCCCAACTCCACTCTCTAATCCTGTGTTAAACCATTGGTCAACTCCCCATCTCCACTCTCTAACCCTGTGTTAAACCATTGGTCAACTCCCCATCTTCACTCTCTAACCCTGTGTTAAACCATTGGTCAACTCCCCAACTCCACTCTCTAACCCTGTGTTATACAGTAAACCATTGGTCAACTCCCCAACTCCACTCTCTAACCCTGTGTTAAACCATTGGTCAACTCCCCAACTCCACTCTCTAACCCTGTGTTAAACCATTGGTCAACTCCCCAACTCCACTCTCTAACCCTGTGTTAAACCATTGGTCAACTCCCCAACTCCACTCTCTAATCCTGTGTTAAACCATTGGTCAACTCCCCATCTCCACTCTCTAACCCTGTGTTAAACCATTGGTCAACTCCCCATCTTCACTCTCTAACCCTGTGTTAAACCATTGGTCAACTCCCCAACTCCACTCTCTAACCCTGTGTTATACAGTAAACCATTGGTCAACTCCCCAACTCCACTCTCTAACCCTGTGTTAAACCATTGGTCAACTCCCCAACTCCACTCTCTAACCCTGTGTTAAACCATTGGTCAACTCCCCAACTCCACTCTCTAACCCTGTGTTATACAGTAAACCATTGGTCAACTCCCCAACTCCACTCTCTAATCCTGTGTTAAACCATTGGTCAACTCCCCATCTCCACTCTCTAACCCTGTGTTAAACCATTGGTCAACTCCCCATCTTCACTCTCTAACCCTGTGTTAAACCATTGGTCAACTCCCCAACTCCACTCTCTAACCCTGTGTTATACAGTAAACCATTGGTCAACTCCCCAACTCCACTCTCTAACCCTGTGTTAAACCATTGGTCAACTCCCCAACTCCACTCTCTAACCCTGTGTTAAACCATTGGTCAACTCCCCAACTCCACTCTCTAACCCTGTGTTAAACCATTGGTCAACTCCCCAACTCCACTCTCTAACCCTGTGTTAAACCATTAGTCAACTCCCCATCTTCACTCTCTAACCCTGTGTTAAACCATTGGTCAACTCCCCAACTCCACTCTCTAACCCTGTGTTAAACCATTGGTCAACTCCCCCAACTCCACTCTCTTACCTAAATCTTTTTTAGGTATTTACAAGTGCATAGTCTAGTCAAAAAGCTTTTTGTTTCCTTCCCGTCTCTTCCAGTGGGTGGTTGGATTGAGGAATTTTTGGATTGGGATCATCTTAAAGGTGGTCTGATATCTAGAGTGTACAGGGCG
Organism: Merluccius polli; assembly: GCA_030340625.1. Taxonomy (NCBI): domain Eukaryota; kingdom Metazoa; phylum Chordata; class Actinopteri; order Gadiformes; family Merlucciidae; genus Merluccius; species Merluccius polli. The sequence continues at coordinate 108,183 of JAOPHQ010005721.1, forward strand.
ATTCAAAGGTTGGTGTCTCCTTCTTTGAATCGTCTCAGGGAACAATGAGGTAAAGATTTTGGAACTGATATGTTTGGCAGTCTGCAATCGAGTGGATCCATTCAACATCTATCTGTGTAAGACAGGGGTCATTACAATTTATACCATGGCCCGGGTGAATACTCGATTCTAATTGGCTGGAGAGGTGTGCATTATTTTTCGATACATCCACGGCCATGACGCAAGCAGCGTTATCACCGGTCTAAAAATGAATGCGCTGAATGAAACGTAAACGTAACTGTCAACTTGGACCGGACTCGGGGGGACTACGTTTAGAAAGCTTCCCCGTTGCCATGTCGTTACTAAGGTCGTCTCTTACTGGAGTAATAAGGTAACGTTGCCATGTCGATACTAAGGTCGTCTCTATTTACTGGAGTAATAAGGTAACGTTGCCATGTCGATACTAAGGTTGTCGTTACTAAGATCGTCTCTATTTACTGGAGTAATAAGGTAACGTTGCCATGTCGTTACTAAGGTCGTCTCTATTTACTGGAGTAATAAGGTAACGTTGCCATGTCGTTACTAAGGTCGTCTCTATTTACTGGAGTAATAAGGTAACGTTGCCATGTCGTTACTCAGATCATCTCTATTTACTGGAGTAATAAGGTAACGTTGCCATGTCGTTACTAAGTCGTCTCTATGTACTGGAGTAATAAGGTAACGTTGTCATGTCATTACTAAGTCGTCTCTATTTACTGGAGTAATAAGGTAACGTTACCATGTCGTTACTAAGGTCGTCTCTATTTACTGGAGTAATAAGGTAACGTTGCCATGTCGTTACTAAGATCGTCTCTATTTACTGGAGTAATAAGGTAACGTTGTCATGTCATTACTAAGTCGTCTCTATTTACTGGAGTAATAAGGTAATGTCCGCATTCCATATGAATCTCATGTTAACTGACATCAGGCATTAGTCAGACACATATATTTCTCCGGTCATTTGCCGTTTGTTTACAGGAACACACAAAGTAGTGTGAGCTAAAAGTTGTACTTTTGAGACAGAATTACCCCAAAATATGAATCAACACCCTTATATTTTAATTGATTCACAAGTAGCCATGGTATAAGTGGGATAATCCACTCCGAGGTGTGCATGTATCGAAAAATAATGCACTTTGCAGAGGCAAAAAAGGTTCTTTGTCCCCACGTCATGCATTATTTTTCGATACATGCACACCTCATCGTGGATTATCCCTATAATGCACAGACTCCACCTCTCAAAAAGCAAACTTGCTAAGATGTTCCCAGGAACAGACCCAAATGCTCCCGTAGCCATCAAGATGAAGCCACCCTTTATCATATGTTTTGGGCTTGCTATCTTTGAGACCTTTTTTTATACATCTGTGAGAAAGAAATACAACCAGACCAGACCACCCATGTTAAACCATTGGCCAACTCTCCATCAACTCCACTCTCTAACCCTGTAATGGACACTGTTCAACTCCCCACCTCTAACCCTGTGTTAAACCATTGGTCAACTCCCCACCACCACACTCCCAAACCTGTAGTTTACCGTAAACCGCTGGTCAACAGTGCAAGGTCTACTCTCTACGGTAAATCAATGACTTATCATCTTCTCCTACTTTTGGAAGCCCTTTGTGCCACCACTGTTGATTGTTGGTTTTGCGTTTCGGTCATGTTTTCCATGTTTGATTGAGATGGTTACGGTTGCTATTTGCGGTGTCTGATAAGGTTGGATGCATTACAGGACACTGTCTAAACGCAGGGTAGATGTCATCAGCGAGCATGATCCAAGATACAATGTCCTGTTCTCTGTCTAGTCCGTCAGACTGCTCCCACTGTCCTCACCTCTGATACTGAGAATATTTACTAGTCAGACTTTACATACTGTATGTACATATTTATATATCTATATGTATTGACTGTACATATGTTCACTCATTGCAGCCAGTGCAGATATCTAGGGCCAGTTGCTCAGTGTTTTACTTTTTTATTATTATTATAAATACTATACTTTATTTATTTACCTGTGACAATGCACATTAATCAACATTTTAGTTTCCACATCAATGTACATGTGCCAGAGTTAGCTAATGAGCTAATTTTCATCTGTAGTCCTTAGGCAGGTTAATACAAATGTGGTGGCCTCTCTTCATGGTTCTGTACTCTTACTTGTACCTCTCCTGTGTTTTACCTCCTTAATAAAGGTTGGTCTTATCTTATCCTGCTGAGCAGTCTGGCGCCGACTGTCTGCTCTTTAAAAGCGCTATATAAATGCAACAAATTATTATTACCTCACTTAAATGATTAAATCCAACTGAAATCTATAATCATCTCATTGATTCGCTGTCTTGGAACATAAAATAAATAATAAAATAATAGCAGAATAATAATAACACAATGAGGATGATAAGAAGACTGTCTTGTTGTCATAAAATATATTGTTGTAATACTACAATACACATATAAGCCACAAACAAGATGGATTCCAGGGTTGAAGGGCCTTAAGAAGAAAGCGTATCTCAGGATCCGAAAACACAGACCATGAGGAATTCCCCCACATGTAAATCATCTTCCTCTCCCACACCAGCCACCTCCCACCGCCCTCCCCCTCCCCACCCCTCCCACACCAGCCACCTCCCACCGCCCTCCCCCTCCCCACCCCTCCCACACCAGCCACCTCCCACCGCCCTCCCCCTCCCCACCCCTCCCACACCGGCCACTTCCCACCACCCTTACCCTCCCACACCGGCCACCTCCCACCACCTTCACCCTCCCCACCCCTCCCACACCGGCCACTTCCCACCACCCTTACCCTCCCACACCGGCCACCTCCCACCACCTTCACCCTCCCCACCCCTCCCACACCGGCCACCTCCCACCACCTTCACCCTCCCCACCCCTCCCACCAACCCTTCACTCTCCCCACCCCTCCCACTAACCCCTCTCCCTCCCACCCTGTTAGTCGTGTATTAGCGGTCAAGCGATTGTCCCCTTCCAGTCCGATTATCCGTTATCTGAGTTGCTGGGTTTATGTACACACAGCACATTCCTGACCAGCTAAGCAAGATGAGGCCATCTACGGGAAGGGGGTGAGAAGGGGGAGGGGTGAGGGAGGGCAAGGTGGAAGGAGACAGTGAGGGAGGGAAGGAGATAAAATTAATAGAGAAATATTAAACAGATGAAGAGGGATCATAAAACTCACTACAGTACACAGCTGGAAGTTGCAAAACACAACAACCAGACACACACACACACTCACAGCCACAAAACCACAAAAACGCGGTTGAGGAATGAGTGTTTTATAACAGCAAGGACTCGCAGGACTAAACCTATCCCAACAAAATAAAGTGGACATTGTATTTAACAGTAACTCATTGGAAAACTAGCGAGCGATTAGGGAGTTTAATGTCCTCACTGCAATGGGAGAAAAGAGGGGAGCGAGGAGGACCGGTAACAAAAAAGAAGAAGAACTAGATAAAAGAACAGCACAAGGAGACGGAGAAGGCGTCTTTCCGTAAAGTCAACACCCCCGAATTCATGACACTTGGAGAGGTTTCAACAATACACAATCAAAAACCAGAGTAGACGAAGCAAAGTTACTATGTTCTCAGTCACGGTAAAGCAACAAATAGTGTAGTACAGTTGACCAGGGACAAGGTCTTCAACCGACAAACTGACAAATACAACTATGAGAAGAAAGGAGAGTCATAAAGAGGTTTTATGTATAGGTTACATTCATCACAAACACAATGTCTTTAAGAGCTTCCTGAATCCACACTGGATGACTATTAAACCGTTCAAACTCCCCCAAAGCCCAGTGGGAACAGGACTAAACCTTAAGAGCACATAGGAAGGACACCCCTCCGCAGGGAAGGCTAGGAGAGGTGACTGGTGGGCAGACATGAAATGAAACAAAAACATGCTACAATTAGACAATATAATTGCTATTCTTAATTTTTAATTTTAACTTCCATTTATGTCATTACGCCCAAAAATAGGAGAGGCATGGAAGGAGGAGGTTGAGTGCAATCAGAGAAGAAAACAGATGTGGTCGAGACACACCCCACTAGAGACCCTCTGACCTCCATGAGGTCAGAGGGTATCCACACTTGAGGGAGTGGACTAGGTGGAAAAGGAAGGTTTTTTGTGGTCGGCCATCTTATGATCATCTAGGGCAGGGCCATTCCCTCCTCTGGGGTCAAAGGTCAAAGGAGAGGACTGAAGCCTTAAGAGGCCTCCACACCCTAAAACAGGCTGTCAGTAACAGGGCAAAGCAAGGCCTCACACAAACACGTACAGACACCAATGTACAAATGTCAACATCATTTATGAATGGTAATCTCCCTTTACGTACACCAAACTTTTTTCTTGAAATAGCTTAGATCTTTTATATATTGATATCTAGTTGTTTCCCCGAGTCCAATGCACTATGAATCAAGTGATGAGTACATAATCACATTTCCTTCCTCACAACCGCCCCTATGAGTAATTCTCGTGTAAATGTACGTAAATCTGCTCTTTATACTGAGTAGGAATACTGAACCGTATTATTAAGTTGCTAGTGGCTAGCAGTTTGTTGTTAAATGATGAGTCATGATGAAATACCGTTAGCATACATCACACATCATAAGACATCAAATTAAGAGGTCACTAATGCAGCTGACACCCAGGCAACTCATGACTTTTACCTCAACATCTTCCTTCAATTTGCACTCAGAGGCTAGTTGAGGGCATGGGGGTGGGAGGGGTTGAATACTGGCAGACTTCCTCAGATGCCAACACGTAGCCGCCAGACTGAATCGCTCCACTATGACCTACTGGACTATGCAAGTGGCTACTTGAAGTGAATTTTTGCTCATGTGTGATTGTGTGTGTGGTTATGTCAGTGTTTGCATGTGTGTGTGTGAGTGGACTTTTGTATGATGTACAAGTGTGTGTGCATGTATATGTGATTGTGTCAGTAGGGTGCAAAATTAACTTTTTTGTCCACCGGCCAAATGGCTAGTGGATGTTCAAATAGATTACCTTTGTGTTTTGGGCTGGTGAGTGAAGCAAATATCAGCCACTTAGATGTTTAACCAGCATTTGGCTTGTGGCTGGTGCTCATGTTGTGCCCTGTGTGTCAGTGTGTATACTATTCGGTTCTGTGTGAATGTGAGTGTTTGTGTATGCGAGTGCGTTTTTGTATGATGTGTCAGGGTGCATGTTTGTGTGTGTGTACAGTAAGTGTGTGTCACTCATTCTCATACTCAACTGCCGTTTCCGATGTGTATATGAGACATTTAACAAACAGCCAACGCCGATCCTACTTTCTCTCATCTACATCTTTATCTCTATCATTATTGTCATCCTGATCTTTAGTTTTAAATATATACTTGTATTGTCTTTTAATGTATCTGGTCTGGCCTAGATATATTTGACTTTGTATTGATTTAATTATTTATCTGTGCTATCTCTTATTTTAATTTCCCTGTATATGTCATCTGTATTTATTGATTGTTCCACCTCTGTAAACTATTGAAGACACATCACTGCCTCTATTGATCAACTGATAGTATTTAAAAAATGTTTTTTAATGTTTAAGCACTTTGTAAACATTGTTTTCAAAGGTGCTATACAAATAAAGTGTACTATTGTGTATCATCATCATCCTCCTCCTCCTCCTGTAGGAGGTGAAGGTGGAGGCTCACTGCCATCTTGGATAATCAGACTAACTGTAGTGAAATTCTGACGACAAAGCGTGTTACCGTTGCCGTTGGTAACCAAGAGGAACAACCCTGCCAGAGTGGGTGGCGTGCGAAAAAAACAACAACAACAACACACAAAATAGTCATACACAAACCCACAATGGAAATAAGAGTGATTGCTCCAAGAGTACGGCAGACGAGTGGAAAGAATAGGGAAGTCCTGGAAAACGTAGAGCACTTGACTTAATGGTTGCCAGATCGGGCCAAGGGTCCCTGGGGGTTCCTTGGTACTGGAAACAGGATAAGAGGAGAGCAGAGCGAGCGAGAGAGAGAGAGAGAGAGAGAGAGAGAGAGAGAGAGAGAGAGAGAGAGGGGGGTTCCCTAAGTAACGGGGTCCTCCTGCAAAAGGGATTTCCCAGAACAGCCCGCCTCCACCTCCCTGTTTTCCACACGTCCGCAGTCCTACACATTCTGGCAGCTCCTTGCCGCTCAGACAGAAGCTAATTACACAGGACGTATGAGTCACTCCAAAACACCCAAAATAGATGCAGCAGACAGTTAGCGAAAAAACGGCTAACCGACAAAAATCAGATAGGGAACAGATGCCTTCTTGAGATGCCCTGGAAAGTAGGGAAGTAGGGGAACTGCAATTTGTTTATTTTAGTTTCTGAATGGATGACTCATTTGAAATCTGGAGATGTGCCGTAAGATAGGCTGAAGTCGGTTATTGTTCCCATCATGAATTTTGTCAAAAGAGGAAGAAAGAACAAACTAATTCACAGTGGTTGTTTTTTTTTACCGTTGCTAGGTAGCTCCAGGCTAACAGTACTGTAAAAGGTCAAAAAATGTGGTCGGGATTCCAGGCCTGGCTCGATTTAAAGGACTTTCAGACTGTCAAGCAGTTCCTTATTGTCCCTGCGATGTGTGCCATGACTGACTGGACAGACGATTGGTGTGAAGGAAAAGAGTCAGGTCTTTGTCCGAGTTCAGAGCATGGCAAAACCTCAGTCAAAGGGCCCCTTCACAGTTGAACAGTCTTTGAAAATGATGTGCATGTTTTTTTTCCTCTCCTTTCTGTCTTTCTGTCACTCTCTCTCTGTGGTCTGTGGGGTGTTTTATTCATACTGGGGTCTCCATTAAAATGAAGCTATTGTGTTTGAGGGGTACTCGTTAACAGTAGGGTAGCCGTGCACACAGGCATGTGGCGCTGCCCTGAAAAACACTTGACACACTAAATACTGTCTCTGGAAACAGCAACTACTGGACCCAGGTCACTACTGGATGAGTCAACTACCGGACCAGTTAACTAGTGGACTCGGTAAAAAACTACTGGTCGGGTAGCCTCCAACAGCGACTATCCAGATTACCACCAAATGCATTCTGGGAGAGAGGACTTAACCTAACTGTGGAACTGTGGACATGGCTAAAACCCAGCCGCCGAAAACGTTTCTCGTTGCCGTGGCAACCAACCACCGTTTTGGAACTTTCCTTGCCTGTTGGCGTTCTGCGTCAGAGGCATCCTGGGAGCAATTAGAGAACGGGAATGTGGCTGAAGGAGGAAGGGAGGGAAAGAAAAGAAAGAATTAGAAAGAGCAATAGAAATAAAACATAACGAAAGAAAGAGCAATAGAGAAGGAAATAAAGAGAACAAATTAAGGAAAGAACAAAGTAAAGAAAGAACAAAGTAAAGAAAGAATGACGCCTAAAAGGAACATTTACCATTTAGGAGACACTTTCATGAGTAAATCAGTAAATACAGATCGAGGTTTTGACCTGGTTAAGAGACATTTAACGACTTCATAATGAGACAAACAATCAATCAATCAAAGTAAATGATCGATATTCGAGCAACTGCTAATTCAAGTGCTGCATTTGAATTTAAACAGTAACAAGTATAGGACTACTGTAGGTAAAGCTAAAGTCCTTTTTGCTTGTGTCAGTGATAAATATGAAAACAACAAGTCAATATAACGTGCCAGTAAAAAATAACACAAAAGTATCAGGGACGTGTTTAAGTTAATCATTAGTCATGTGTGTGTGTGTGTGTGTGAGGGAACAAAAAAACAACAAGGGGGCGTCTTTGCACAATGCATCTATATTACCAGCACACATGGCATGGCACGGCACATGTGCTAACCCCAGTATTTAGTGAGTGCCTGTGAAGTCATTCCAGCAGAGCATATAGGAGAAGTTCATCAGCGTCAGCTTCCTCTTAACGCGAATGCCATTTTGCCTCAATTCCAGAGCCCAGGCGTCACCTAGTTTAGCAATCACCTGTCTAGATGGTGACCACACCCCTCCCCCTGGATACTCCCCAGGGCGCCCCTCGGCTCCTCCCACTCTATGACACACCAGTTCTTGGAAGGGAAACACCCTGAACATCCTCTTGCTGCAGCATTATCCACACCATGGCCCCTTGACCGACGTGCAACGCCCACCCACTGCTTGGTCAAAGCAAAACACACTCCCTCCCAACGAGGATCGGCCACAGTATTCTTTCTTTTGTAATCTTGAAATAATTACAGCAGTTGGCCTTTCGGCTCTACACATGTTGCGGTCCTTCGGTGCACAATGAAGTTCATAGGAAGACTCTTATGAGAGATGTGATCCTTTCAACCAAACCCTCTCCTCTGTTGCTCTGTGAGTCATTGACCTCTGGTCTATGCTGCAGGCTAATGTCCTATCCATGCACACACACACACACACGCATGCACACACAAATAACGTCATCAATACCGTTGAGTTATGCATGACTGATTTTTGACTGGTTTGTTCTCACGACTGAAAAACATTAATACACATGACGTATCGCATGTTGCATAATTAAGTATTCCTGTGGTTTACCTTGATACATACACACACACACACACACACACACACACACACACACGCACACACACACACACACAGTGAGGTCTTAGAAATAGGATATACGTGACTCACGACATACGAGTGACATACGAGTTGCTTGGATGTGTGCTGTCTTTCACAGTGAAGGACTGGACTTTGTCACTGACAATGTGGGACACTTAAAACATTAAAACATTCATAGGTCACAGTTCTGTTTCCCATGATTTGCATGAGTAGAAATTCGAAGGCACTACTAAAGAGCTGCTACTGATGCTACCTGACCTGAGTCAGCCGAAACATGTAGACCTCAGCTACAGTGAAACTGAGGATTTCTTTCTTCTCCTTCACCTCCTTTTCATTACTTGGACTTTTCCACTGACCTTAATTCTGATCCTAACCCTCCCAGGCCAGTGACCTTTGACCTGACCAGGGCACATGAAGGTCACATTCCTTTTTATTTTTGATGATGGAAACCTATAACCTATAACCAGCAGTATGTTTTCTTCATATTGTGTATCATGTATGCATCGTTTGTCAAAAAGACATCTAGACATCTGTAACATCGGTACAATATGGATAAATGGGCCACATGAGGTGAACATCCTTTTTTGTGTACAAACACACCTGTTAATATTGGTCTGTGGGTGAGAACACCCACAGCTGTCAATGACACCTTAACCTTTCATCGCTCAAAAATGTGTGACGCACCACCCTGTCCACAAAACACCCCCGATGTCTCCACCCAATCCACTTAAAGCCCCTTAAACTCATCTCCATCTCAACATCACATCTGCCCTACCCCACCCTCTTCCAGGTCCCTCCCCACAACAGGGGATTAGGGGACAGGCATGGCGTCACCTAGCCTGGGAACCAGACGAATCTGCGAGCTCATGTTTTATTTGCTCGTCTGGTCCCCCTCCCATTCAGACAGATTGCCAGTTGACCTGGCCTGGGTCGGGCCAATCAAAATCGGTCATCTAACATGGGTTGGGTTTTATACAATGACATTTTCTTGGTAAACAACCAAGATGGCATGAGATATCGCGACAGTATTAAACAAACTGGATGGTATATTTTCTCCCTTCTCACTGCCCTTAATTGCTTTTGTTGAGAAGAAAGATGTGTTTGCCGTACTTCCGACAGGATTTGGTAAATGTTACGAACACGTTTCCTAGCTCCGATTGGTTTTAGGTCTATACAATTGCGTCCGGAGGCATTTTGCACCCATTGATAACGCCCTTAGGAAATCGAAAATGAACTGAGAGGTTCCAGACTAATACGCATTTGCGGATTTGGTCTGGCAAAGTCAGGCTATGTGTCACTGGGACAGACACACTAATGGTATCACAAGTACCAGAAGCTCTGCAGAAGATGCTCAACATCACGTCATTGCAACGATAAAGTTCAGAAAACCACCCACACCAAACGCTACTGCCCAACCCACACCTTGTTTCCCGAAGGTGAGGTGAGTGATGCCAGTATGTCTGCATACTAAGAAGGAACAGCTGTATAGAACGTTCCACACACACCTGGCAAATAATCCCAGAGTGTTGCCACCTGCACTGGCCCGTGAATCAGGGGAATATAAACTATCATTAATTGTCTGTATGCCGGCCAACTTTTGCATTACGTGGTGAGTCAGAGGTGTCGACTAGTTCCACACAACGGGTCTGTGCCTGTGTGTGCAAGTGACAGTGTGTGCATGGCGTGAACAGCCTTTTAAATGTCTTTGGGGGTGGGAGATGGCCCCAAACAAGATCTTGTATAGCGGTTTGTTCTCCCATTGAATGAGGTGTTGCGTGACAAATCTCCATGGTTCCCTTGGAATCCGCCACGGAGGTCAGATGGGCACATTTCCTTGGCCGGGCCCTCGTAGTACACAGGCTCTCACTGGCGGCTCTCAGATACCGCAGGACTTGGCAGTTAGCAGCACTCACCCCCTCCCGTCTGGGCACTCTGATTTAGAGTCTCCAGTGGGTGTTCAATGACCCCGAGGTCAGCGCATCCCAGAGACGCCTAGAGCTTGAACAAGACCGCTACAGTCCTAGTAATCTGCCAGAGCCAGCACAGTTACCGGTGGTTCATTTTTCCAATTCCTGTCGCTCTCTTTCCAGTAATAAAGTTTGAGGTTACTTGCTGAAAGTGAAAGCATCTGAACTTTGATGCAAGCACCTTTGCTGAACATGGGTCTAAAAATCAAAATGAGCTTAAATAAATAAATACATCTGGGGAGAAAAATCATCTGACATTTCCCAGGAACCCTACAAGCAATCCAATTCTACAATGGCCAACGCAACAGACACAATTGCAACTCAAACTGGCTTGCACCAAACATACAAATTCCAACCAACCGACAGACACACACCGTTACTCATGGTGAGGAGGACTTGGGGCTAGCTAACATGACCAATGGCCACTGTTCATGCTCAGGAGAGAACCCAATGTCTGCAGTCTACCTGTAGGTATCTGAGAGCAAGATGCCCTAACCCCTACCTGCTCATTAATTTCATGTATTTTTGAGCAGGTAATTCACTGTAAGTCGCTTTGGATAAATGTGTCTGCTAAATGACTAAATACCAGTAAATAGTCATTTAATTGACTTCGAGTTAATGCAATCTGAGGGGTTTTCACAAATACCATTCACATTACATTACAGCGATGTGATGTAATGGTCCTATTGATTCATGTTATTATCTCTATGAAAATAACGGGGAAATCTGATTAGGGCACAGGCTTCACAGATGAGCATTTTATTGCTTAGATTCAGGTTTCTTTTATCATGTAGATGAAGAGAACAACAAAAACAGATTTTCGTAGGAAAGGAAGCCAGGGTGGGGTAGCTGGGAATTAGTGTCAAACAGATAAAAAGCCTTAATGGCGTGCCAGAACATTCCTGGTAACACCAAGGTACCTCAGAGGCTTGCCAGGGCTTGTGACAAAGATATGAATCACATCTCACATGAAGTCCTTTAACTGGTCTGAGACTAAGCTTTTCAGTCGTGGGTATAAAGGCTTAGGGGGGTTCTTTTCATGGTGGTATATTGTGTATTGTTATAGAAATTAGGGACGCTATTTCTGACTTATTTTTCTGACCGATAATCAACACTCATTAACTGGTCATTAACCGTTGACTGATAAGAATAATTGTGCTTTAAAAAAATGGACGAATGTCTGTGACCCATAAAAAATTACAAATGTTTTTTTTAGGGCTGTCAAACGATTACAATTTTTAATCTAATTAATCACAAGGTTTCTTGAATTAATTTCGATTAATCACAATCCTAAATATGACATAAAAATTCACATGTTCTGTGTACTGTTCTCAGAACAAAGATAAATGACAAGAAGAGGATATTAGATTTGTTTTTTATTAACGACAAATCCAGAAAAAATAATTTAATTCTAAACAATTTTGGCAACAACTGAATGGAACGTTTTTCTTTTTGAACAAACAACTCTCTCACTTTCACACAATTACATGTGGCCCTTTTACTTATTCATCTTTTAGCCAGTTGCTAAGGCAAACTAACTTGTTGACATATTCTGAATGTAAATTTTGTTTATACTCGAACTGTCCATCCAGAGGGCCAACCGGTTCGTCGGACTCCTCCTCCATCTTGCTCGTGTCAGCAATGCTGTTTACGCGACGAGGAATGAGCGCGCCGGGGGTTGAATTGTGGGTAAAACAGGGCAGGAATGCGTTAATGCATTTTAAAAATTATCGGCATTAATTCCAGAAATTAATCATCTCGCGTTAACGCGTTACAACTAACTAAAGATATGAAAGCACTTGGCTACGATTAGCATATAGCAGACTAACAGGCTATCGGTTAGTTTAAAGTGCTCTCAGTGACAACAAATCTTGACAGCTCCGTCGGTCTTGCTGTTTCTCAAAGTGGTACAATGTACTACCGAGTGTGGAGATTACCACTCGAGGAAACATCTTCTCAGTTGAGAGGAAAAAAGCTGAAGCTGTTACTTGCTAAAAATGTGGAGGTATATGGCTAAAATATAATAACAGAGCACCTTAAGAGTACATCATCACTGACAACCTCTCTGATAAAAGGTAACAGCACTCTTAAAGGAAAAGTAACGTGAACAAATTATGAAGGTGTACTAAACTAGAGTAATGTTATGTTATAATACAAAACTAATGAAGGATACTACAATTATTTGAATATTTGGGGGCAGCCGTATATTTTTACAAGTGCAACACAGCAAAAACCACAACAGAACATGAGGATTTATTTTATAATTAGCTCTTTTTTTACAGTTTAACTGATAGTATTAATTGGTCAAAAGATATATTGTCGGTTAACGGTTAAACAGTTAATTGTTAATAGAAATATAACAATTATATAACATAATAGAACAAAATGGAAATTAAATTGGTGTATGTATGTATGCATGTATGTGCAAACGTATGTATGCATTAATGTATGTACGTGTGTGTGTTTGAATGAGTAAGTAGGGAGACTTGCATTCCACAACCAGTTTAAAATCATGAATCATTGTAATGAGGATCGTAAGCCCGGTGATCTTATCAATGCTTATCTACCCTTCTCTTCTTGTTTTTCGCCAGCTTAAACCACCCGCATGTCCACATCTCTGCTGTTATGACTATCAACTGTGCTTTCCTTAATGGGTGTGGCATCACGCATCGCAAATAAGCAAAAACCCAGACAGTTATATAGCGAGTGGGGAACACTGGGAAGCCATTCAGCAACTACGAAAAACAAATCCTTGTGTGGTCTGCCATTTTAGCGGGAAGAGGACGCTTCTTTGAGATGCATATTTTTTACACAGTTGCTACTTTATCTCACACACACCACTGGAGCGAGCCATCATTCCTGTTTTTATTGCTCTCATGCTCTCAAAAATGATTTTGTAAAAAAACGAGGAGATAAGCAAAGCTATGAGTAATGAAAAAAGCGTCTGAATGCCATTGGCGTGCAGATCTCACAAGCTGTGTTGGGAGTGGCACTGGGGTTGAACTGCACGGTACTGAATAGCCAAGGAAGCGTGAAGCTCCTTCCCTACGTTCCTTACTGGAAAACAAACAGCAGTTCTGAGAAAGGATGACACACAACAGGACTGCCGACAAAAAACAAACCTTCAAAGATTGCGAGATGACTATCTAAACAAAGACGATAGGACAATATTATTCCTTAAATATGTACATGTGTCTGTATACACATCACCTGAGCATCTCGCCTTGTAAAAACACATGCACAGGTACATAGAAGGTGGCATCTGTATACAACACGTGTACAAAAGTGTTAAACAATTTGCGTTTTCTGATGATTCGTTAAGTAAAGATGCAAGAGAAGAATTAGAAGAATTAGAAGAATTAGAAGAAGAAGAAGAAGAAGAAGAAGAAGAAGAAGAAGAAGAAGAAGAAGCAGCTTGTAACTTGTTTAAAAGCGACCAGCAATCAGAGTTACAGCTTGGGGAAGTGCCCCCCACTGGTCAGCCCAAGCAGGGGGTCTTGTTGGTTATGTCTCATAGACTGGAGAGGTCTTTGTTCCTGCGTGTATACACGCGATCCACACTGATTGTTCCTTTGTTTGTCACATCTCCAGGACACATCCGTCCAGGACGAGCGCAATCTCACACACATCCGGGCTTAAGCACACATACACACCATATGGCCACAACCAAGATCTTCACAAATAAGACAAGTGGGAACTCTTTCTTTTTTTACCCGGAGTAACGTAAATAGACGTTGACCTATAAATTAAATCAAGGGAACCTAAAGGATTTAGTATTTAGCGAGACTTATCATTTTAGATATTTAGATACAGGTCATTAATGAAGAGGTAGGGAGATGCGGACATTGGGGACACAAACACACTAGCCACTACTACACTACCCTGCCTCCATTTACCTAGCACGTCGGCCAATTGACTTGTGACATACACTGGAGAGCCATGTACGTGTTGACTTTAGAGCGTTGGTGCTAACCTATGGCATGGTCAGCACCGATACCCAGGGTGCCATGGAGTCAACCACCATTGAGGCCAAATGTGCTACAAAACCAGCGTTTCCCACGTTCTCCACTCTACCTTAAACCACACCGGGAGCAAAAAGCTGTGGTATTGCCACACACAGGTTTGGATGTGGGTTTGTTCTGACCTGTGAAGAAATACCCAGTGTGGTAGTTCATTTTTCATAAGATGACCTCAGTTCCACATGCCTTCACTTAATGCATATGACTTAAAGGAATAATACTGGCTAAAACACTTTGACATAAATTGTTATAAAACAGCTAACATCCATGTCCTACTCATTCCAATATATATATATATATATTTTTTTTTTTTCCTGATATGTATAATATAGTATTTTATTGTTATTTGCAATTTGTCACTGGCTTACGTGTCAGGCTTCCCATGATCTGCTCCAGTGTGCTTTTTTCCTACGTTACCAAGAATGCTACCCCCTCTCAACATCAGCAGGCAACATGTAAATCGTACATTTATAAATTGAATAAATGAATCAAATGTATTATAACGCTATGTATAACAGGCTTTATTATTAATTGTGAAAGTTTCCTATTAAAATGAGGCCTTGCCTCGGCAGCTGTAGGGAGATCATGGCCATCCCCCAACCTCACAAAGCCGAAGTGCATTCTGGATTTGAGAGCTCAGCAAAAATATGTGTCCTCTTACTAAATTACTGATTTCTCGCCATAGGAAGATTGCAAAAATGTAACATTGGAACGATGTCAAAGTACATTTAAGGGTGTGGTACTCACTAATCTGGAAGTGTTGTGAAACATAATCATTGGTGATAAAATGTGTATGTGTCACGGCCTGTTGTGTTGAATTTCCTTGTTCTGTCATTTAAGAGCTTTTAATATACCTTTTTTTTCCCCAACATTTGTTAAGAAAATCGGGTGGATAGTTAGGTCAAGTTATAACATAGGTCAATGCACTTAAAGTTTTTATAATTATTTAGCTTGATCTAATAATAAATTAAAGTTTGTCTTTTAGTTACTAAAAAAAGAAAAGAAAAGTTAATTGAATTCCAGTCAGAGCAAATGTAACACGCCAACTCATCTTGATGACGGACAAAGGCATGTGCTGAGGAGTCCTGTGGTTTAGGACGGTGGAAAAAGGTGGGCGGTGACCGGGTGAATGTGGGAGTGGCCAGGGGGCAGGGCCAGGGGCCCAGTGACTTTAAATACTACCGGCAGCTTCCCCTCTCTTCCTGCGTTGTGTCTGTGTGCTCCCGTTAGTGCTTAACCCAGCCTGTGCCTCTCACTCACACACTCTCTCACTCTCTCTCTGTGCCGAGCTGTAATCCAAGCCAGCAACACAATGAGTTACCAGAAGACCTCGTACTCCGTCCGCTCCTCCAGCAGCAACAGAGTGCCCTCTGGCCAGGTGTCCATCACTCGCACCTCCGCAGTCCCTGTCAGGGCGGCCAGCATCTATGGAGGCGCCGGTGGCCAGGGGTCCCGCATCTCGACCTCCTACCAGTCGAGTGTCCGCAGCAGCGGTATGGGAGCCGGGATGGGACTGGCCTCCGGGATGGGGGGTGGCTTGTCCAGCAGCATGCAGGTAAGCTCCAGCGGGGAGTCCGGCCATATCATGGGCAATGAGAAGTTTGCCATGCAGAACCTCAACGACCGACTGGCCAGCTACCTGGAGACGGTGAGGAACCTGGAGCAGGCCAATGGCACGCTGGAGATCAAGATCCGCGAAGCCATGGAGAAGAGTGGGCCCGACTTCCGTGACTACAGCAAATACCAGGCCATCCTGGATGACCTGAGGAGGAAGGTGAGTCACAGCGGTGGAGGAGGAGGAGGAGGAGGAGATGGTGGGAGGAGGGGGGAGCAGTGAGAGGGTGGTGGTGGTGGGGGGATTTGCTCGCTGCTTGGGGAAAAAAAGTTTGTCTGGGGTTTTTTTAAGGTGGGAGGGAACATGGAGGGTTTTGCTACAGAGCCTGAGAGATAGAAGACCGAAATAGGAGTATATAAAGGAGTGGAGGCCAGAGAGATGTGAAATGTATGTAAAGGCATGTAATTAGCATTGATGAATGAAGAGTTCTACAAGTTCTACATTTGACGGTTTGAATACTTTTTACCTTTTGTAAATTACTGAATTGTAATTTACAAAAGGTAGAAGATAATCACAAAGAGAGTGAGCCAAGAAGCAGAGATGATGATTTGTACACCGTGTCATTAACACTTCTCACCCAGCTTTAAACTGACCTTAAAGTTATCAGGCTTTAGTTCTGAGTCGTTCCCTGTTCTCTGTATGATTAGCTACTGTGTGGGCAGGGGTCCCGGGCAGGAGGCCCAGATGGCAGGAATTTTTGAAAAATAGTTAATGGACGTGAGAGAGAGAAAGTGAGAGAGTGAGATAAAATGGAGGAGTTTGAAAGTAGTTCAGTGACCTTAAACATTAAAAGACAAACAAGTTGCAATGCCTAGAAGCTTGTGTGTTTGTTCATCTCACACCCTCTTGGCAATTATTCACTGTATGTATTCCCAAGAGACACAAAGGTAGCAATGTTATTTTACAACATGGTTTAAAGACTGTGTGTACAATATTACAACTGATATGGAGGGAAATTAGGAGAAAGTGAAAACTAAAAGTCAACATGGAAGCAAACCTAGATAGCACACCTGCAGTTTTTATTTACTTTGGTAAGTATTTTTTCGCTTTGTTAGGAGTACACTTTTATGAAGTGTACTTTATAGTAAAATGTGTTCTATAAAAGAATATCAGGTATTTAATTAACCTTTGAGGTGGAGTTTGTTGGCTTAGTGACTTCACCATAGTCATTTAAAATTAATTAATTTAATCCAATCTCACACATGAACTTGACTCTCACCACATCCAGTAACGTTAAGATGTCTACAGGATTATTGAGAATGGAAAGCCGAATTTACTCAAATTGCGTAACCAACCACACACGGCAGCACTTGTTGGTTGAAAACATTTGATAGGTTACAGAAATAAACTTGATATCGGTTTAAGAAAAGGGAACAATGGTGGTTTGGTTAATAGGCATGGTGGAGAAAGTATTTATTTCCAGGTTTCCTTGAAATCTGTATCAGGCATGGGAGGGAGGGGCCCACAAGAAGGTCAGCCAAGTCTGTCCTTGAATACAAGAGGATTAAAAAAACAGGAGAAGGATGAATGAGGGTTGGGAGAGAAAAAAAGGCTGACTTTCTATTTGGAAGAGATAATCTGTGGCAGTTATTATCCCTCATAACTTGCATACTGTAATGGGAGCCAACATGGGAGCCATTTTTGTCGGCTAACTACAACGTTTAACTGACTTTAGAAGTCAGTCATGCAGTCATAACAGTTTGGGTCTGAGGGTGATGAGTCCCCCCTCCACCACAGCCTAAACTAACCCAGCCCACAGGCTTGCAAAAACAAAGATTCTCATCGCCAGCAACAACAGGAAACCTGACCCAGCCATATGCACTCATCGGCTCAAGTAAACATGCACTTTCACAGACCCATATAGTCACACCTATAACCCCCCACCCACCCACCCACCCACACCCACACACCTTCCCCTTTCACCCTATCTCATGCAAATCACCTGCTCCCATCCTGCCTGCTGACAGGTAGAATCCTGTTCCTTAGCAGCCAAGAGAAAGTTGTTGCTTGGCAGTTAATGATTGGCTCATGGACTGATGTCACCTGCATGCCTCCCATCTGTTTATCCAGACCCTTCATCTAACGCAGCCGTACCGCTGTGCAAATACTGGTACCAGGTGCTTTCCAGACAGCCACTGGCACTGCACTCGTTTGCACGGAAACATGACATGACAGCCATTACAGGAAACATGACTGCCATTATACATGCTTGCTTTCCAGTTAAACAAAACAATAATAATAATAATAATAATAATAAAAAAACACTACTTTTTGTTTGTTTGACGTTGCCTGAGATCATTTAGTCCACTCTGGTTTCTAAATCCAGTGTTTTCTTTCCTCCACCTGGCTTAATCCTGGCGTAGGTGTTCGATGCCACCGTTGACAACGCGCGTCTGGTCCTGCAGATCGATAACGCCCGCCTGGCTGCCGATGACTTCAGAGTGAAGTAAGTGCAGATCATGCAACCACAGACTGTCAAAAACTAACAAAACTACAACCAGCAGACAACTGCTGGCAGCCCCACTGTTAAGGGATGGATGGTTGCACTATTGTAGGTAGTGTAATGATGCAATAACTAACACTAGCGGCTAACATCATGGCATGTCTAGGTTGTCTGATGAGTCATCCTAATCTTCACACTCCATAGTCCTCTGTATGTCTGTACAAACTAAAGCACGGGCAATTCAAAAGGACTTATGGTTTCACTTAAAGCATGCCAAGATATTGTTGCTGAAAACCTGAAAACCAACAAAGAAAACCAAACTGCTACTCCTAAGCAGCTTGGATTGGAATTCATTGTGTCATCAATCCATATGATCGCACAATTGAGAAAGCCAACTGTGGGCTATTATTAATCGAAGCACCATGATTTTCTCTGTTCCGTGTTTAGGTTTGAGTCTGAATACACCATTCGCCAGTCCGTTGAGGCCGACATCGTGGGTTTGAGGAAGCTCATCGACGACACCAACATGGGCCGCATGAACTTGGAAAGCGAGATTGAAGCCCTGAAGGAGGAGCTCATTCACCTCAAGAAGAACCACGACAATGTAAGTGCCAACCATTGACGGTATAAAAAAAACGAATCAATATGAAAAAGGACAGCCCCATACACAGGTTGTTGCCATTGCTGTTTTTGATTGGCAGAAATCGGTGTTATTTCACGTCACTTACGTAACTTGAGCCAATCTGAAGCTCGGATTGCAATTGCGGGTGTTTCACCAGGGATGGTGCTATGGTTAGATTTTAGTCTTCTCTTCAAATTAAAACATTTTTCTCAAATGAAAAAGTATGTAGACACATTGTTCATGTTAAATGTTGAACTTTGTCACTTATATGTTATTTAAATAGCACAGCCCAAGCATCCCTGCACAAATATTTGCTAACTGGGCTCAGACACAAGAACACATCATGTTCTCCAGAGCATGCGACAAGCAGTCGTGTCTGTCCTGACCTCCTGCGGGGGGGGGGGGGGGGGGGGGGGGGGGGGGGGGGGAGTACATTCCTGAATGTTTTACAAACATACTGTTTATGTGGGAGACTGGGAGGGTTTGGTAGGAGTCCTGATCTGAAATATAGTGAATTCTTTGGCGAGCCTCATCATAAAAATCTCTCTTCTTCCCTGTTTGGCAACCACAAGGCTGTCTAATTACTATCATTGAGATGACACAGCCTACACCCATGGGCTGCTTGTTTACAATTAAATGCAGCATTTTGTCTTGATTGAACTTAGGAGGTCATCTAGGGGCCAGTGACACACTTACAAACAATGAAACTACAGATAAGTCTACCTTTACTATGACAAATTAGACATAAAACCTACCTATCTGCCTTTTTCAGGATGTGATGGAGCTCCGCAGCCAGGTCTCCCAGTCTGGAGTGCAGGTGGATGTGGATGCTCCTAAGGGACAGGACCTAGCCCAGATCATGGCAGAGATCAGATCCAAGTATGAGAAGATGGCACTGAAGAACCAGGAGGATCTGAAGGCATGGCACGAATCTCAGGTAAACAGCTAGCCACCATGGACATGCCAATACATTCACTTCCCCCCTCCAAGCAAATGATAGAAGGAAACGAATAGTAGTAGTAGTAGTCTTATACTATTCATCAATTCAGGTTGTTTTCATATCAGATAATGGACTAGAGATGCTCACTCAACGTCTCACATTCCTGACCAAAAGAATGAATCCTACTAATCAGTGGATGGGTGTGTTGGATCTTTTCTTGCAGATTACCGTGGTACAGACAGAGGTATCCCAGAACACAGAGGCCCTCAAGGGTGCACAGATAGAGATCAACGACCTGCGCAGACAGCTACAGACCATGGAGATCGAGTTGGAGTCCCAGAGGAGCCTGGTGAGCCTTTGCTTTGTTATTATAGTCACTGTTCTTTACTCAGCACCCTCCCTTGTCCCGTGTCATCTCAATTTTTGCTGTTTTTTTGTTTGATCCTTTATTTTCTTTACTAACAGAAACTGTCGCTGGAGGGTTCACTGAGGGACACCGAGATGCGCTTTAACATGGAGATCGAGGCCCACAACCGCATCATCCTGGGGCTGGAGTCTGAGCTCACCCAGCTGCGTGGCAACATCCAAAACCAGACACAAGAATACGAGGCCCTGCTCAACATGAAGATGAAGCTGGAGGCCGAAATCGCCACATACAGGAGGCTGCTGGACGGAGGAGACTTCAAGTGAGTATGGAAAGACGACACAAAATGGCTGATGCAATGCATTTAGCAAATAGCAAAACAAATAAAGTCATGTCTTCATAAGTCTAGCTATTTGATAATATTGTTTATGTGATTACTTGACCTGCCAAGTGACTATTCTGGAACATCCCCCCACAGACTTCAGGACGCCCTGGAACAACAGAAAATGACCAAGATGACCAAGGTGATGACCGTCACACAGCACATGGTGGACGGCAAAGTGGTGTCATCCAGCACAGAGACCAAGAACCTGTGAAGACCACCACACTGGTCACCATCACTCCCTTCAACTAATGCCGTCATACAATTGGTCAAATAATAAATAATTGGGAAAAAAAGCAACTCATTTGATTATTCTTGCTTATTTACAATGCTAACATGCTCATAAAATGGCTGAATATAGACCTGAAAATAGTTTCTTCAAACCACTTCCTGTTTATAGAGCACTAGCATTCAATTGGCTGATACAGACTGGAACACAAGACGAATCTCAATCATCTTCTATTTATTTCATTATTTCCTGTTTTTCTTTTGTCTTTGTGTTTTCTCACCCGTTAAAGAGTGCAAGAGTTTACAACAAAAAACTAAATCTAAATTAGACAACTTGGAGCTGTATTCAAGTCTATGCACTTGGGACATTTAAATAGCCAATAGCCAAACTAAAATGATGCAGATTAATTTGTTACGTAAAAAGAGTTTTTGTATACATCATCGTTTTCCTGGTTTTCTTTCTGTCTAGTTACAACTGCCATATTCTGTTATGTTCAGAGTCTTCAATAAAGCCCAATTTCAGTAAAGTCACCCAATTTGACTGGAACTTAAAATATACTTTATTTTCAACAACACAACACTGTATCTTGGAAACCTGGCAAAGCAAGCAGCTGGGACTGTAAACATAGTATTACTATTATGGTATCAGTATATTATGAATATTTATCATATTATTTATCAATATTTAAATCACACTTTGAATCCAGAAGCTCCCAGATTCAAACTCACTAGTAAAACATGTACACACAACGATGAAGTTGTGTCATAATTTATGAATGGAACAGAGGTGGTAATTATTTTGGGAGGTCCTAATTGGTTCACCACACACTAATAGAGAAATTCAGCAATTTTAGATACGAACATGTTCACGATGCATTGCGGTTGCAGCCAATCAGCAGAGGACGTTAAGGACGTATTAGTTGGTACAAATCAGACACACTCACAATATCTAACTTGTGTTTAAACGTCACGACATTACTTGTTACTGACTGGATCCAGAAACAGTTGTAATGGAAATCTGTTTTTGTCACATTACCAAAACAGGCAGATGGACATATAGAACATTGGGTTCTTGAAAGAATATGCATATGTGTGCATCTATTACTCATTAGTGAAATAGCTAACTTCCAGTGTGCGTTTGTTTGGTCTCCTTATTATCTGGTGTCTTATCTCCGATCTCTGTCGTTATTATGACTGTGTTATTCATTCATATTGGATTGTGTTTGCCCTACAGAATTGTATTTTTTCTCCGTAATACTAATGAGGCAAATTGGGGCATATTAATGATTTACTTTCGTATTAGTTTAGTATGTCATAACTGCATGTCAAGAATGTTCAATTTTATGTAATTTGAGCAGACTTTGTCTTAATAATACCAATACTTAAACTGATATCTGATAATGGATGTTTGAACGGGTTCAGGGTCAAGTACGTGTCAGGAGCCATAAATGTAAATTAATAAACCTTTCTTTCGATAACTTATCAGTGCTGCATTAGTGATCCTTGTCCTGCCTTGCACTTTTTTAATTCTAATTTGGATGTGCCGCACAAAGAAGGAGCCCGCCACCCGGGGATCAGGATCTCCACCTTCAACAGCAGACAGTTTGGCAGTGGCATGATCTACAACTACCAGTGCCTGGAATCCAGCTCTGGGTGTTTCATCACCGACAATATGAAGACCACCATGCAGAATCTCAACAATCGCCTGGAAAATTACGTGGAGAAGGTGAAGAACTTGGAGCGGGCCAATACCAAGCTGGAGAGACAGATCATTGAGTTCCTGCAGAAGAGAGGCCCTGGCACAGAGAGGGACTACAGCAAGTACAAAGCTACCATTGCTGACCTGAAGTCCAAGGTGAGCATCATGCGCCTGGATCACCGCCTAATCGGTCCACCTCTTGAAAGCATCATTGATATTTGGGATGATGAAGATTCATATTGGATATTGAATCTTATACTCTTATACTATATTCATTCAGAAAGTGTTCTGAGTTATGCAAGCTTGTAAGGCACTCCCATACAAGGTTAATTATGGACTTCAGATCATTTTCAATTTTGTTCATCAGCAGGTCAATAAAATCTATGATGTGCGCTGGGATTATCTACTCCTTTTTACCATCTCCTTCACCGGTAAACCGTTTTTACTTGCTCCTTTTGGAATAAGATAGGTCACTCTTAGTTGCATATGTGTGCTGCACGTGGAAAACGTTCTTCTACCCCCATTGCATGCATTAGCCAATGTAAGAACATAGACGGACGAGGAAGTGAGAAACAAGGAAGTGAGAAAAAGCCCAACAGTCTGACGTATGAATGTGTATGAATATTCATGACCTCGCCTACCTTGGCTTGAGACCGCCCTCAGGAAAACAGTATACGACATTTCAGAATGTTTGTAAACAATAGGCGTCAAGATACTTCCGTTAATAATACTAAAGATAATGATACTAAATGATACTAAAGATAATGCTGTGTCTCTCGGTTTCATTAAAAAAATGTATTACGTCGCTATCATTTTCCGTTCCAGAGATAGACGCGAAAGACTCATATTCATGAGTAAGAGCCGAAAACCTCTCGTTCTTCCCCCCCCCACCTCCTCCTCCAAACTAGAACAGCCTGAAACAGGCGCACCAGAGCATTTTTTTCACCAAAACCGGCTCACAGGGCATTCATTAATACTAGAGACCACTGCAAAATTAACGAAAAAACAATGAAATGAGACCTTTAAATATTTAAGCTTACTTACTTAGCTTTAGCTTTAAAATAACCCTATTTTCCAATAATCCATGCAGATCTTCAACATGAACAATGGAATTGCTGGGCATTTTATTGCCCTTGAAAATGCAGAAATTGAAGCACTTGCTTTCCAAGTCAAGTGAGTGTTTTAATTTTGGCCACACAAAACAATGAAAAGACTGAAATCTAAAGGTGAAGGTTAAAAATATTTACTTTCTTTGACGCTTGGCTCCAACAGAATGGAATACGAGAGGAGAATGCGTCAGGCGGTGGAGGCGGATGTTTCGGGAATTCGCAAGATGCTGGACGACACCAACATCATCTGTCTACACCTGGAGAGCGACGTTGAGTCCCGCGCGGAGGAACGGGCCACACTGATGAAGTACCACAAGGCGGTAACGAGGAATTAGGAACAAAATATACGCAGCATACTGACAAAAGATCAGTTTTCAAATGTTTTCAAACATTATTCCCTCCTCTTCATAAAAATAAATAGATCTTCTCTAGAGACCTTCAATGGAACAATATTTAAAAAAATGTGTAAATGTGATTTTATGTTTAGGCTAAAACAATGACAATCCGAAATAATGCATTGTAGTTTTGTTCAGATATACCCTAGGGCTGCCCCCGACTAAAGATTTTCTTAGTCAACTCTTCAAGCCAATGGTCAACTAATCGTCACACTTTTAATGTAATTATTTCAATTTATTTTTTGGGGCATCAGAAAACGGTTTGAGTTCCAGGGCGAGAGTGTTATTTTACAGATAATACAATACCGTAATAATCAGCCTTTAAAATATAATTTTTAGAAGCACACGCACGAAGCGAGCCGCCTATTAACAGCATGGACAAAGCGGTTCTGAAGGTTGTCGAAACTACCAGGAAGGAGACATTGAACACTTTTGATAATCATATTAATACACTGTATAACTGCACACAACTTTATTTAAAAGCAAGCAAATGGAAACATTGTTTGTATTTTCGTGTCCGGTGCGTGTGGATGTGTGGCTCCTCCGGGGGAGCAGTTCATGTTAATAGTGGTGTCCAGGAGGGTTCACCTTCGCGGGTGTAGTTACTAGGAATGTGCAACTATTGTCTTGTCTTAAAAATACAAAAGTGTTTTTAAAGTTAGAAAGATATTAGATATTCAACCGATATTCACGCTCCGGATTACAGCGATCAGACACGGGGAACTAAAGACGTCATCACTGTCCCGCGTGTCTAGCGGTGTCTCCCTACCTAGGTGTCTACCCAGCGAGGAGACGGTCGGGCAGCAGCACTCCTCTCTATAGAGCCATCGTTTGGTCAATATTTCTGCAGCGATGAGTTAAATCAGGACTTGTTGCGACCATGGATGTTTTCGGTTGCGATGCTTGTGGTGTGTTATTTTTATGTTGTACTTTTTGCGCGACTAATGAAAACTTATTCGACTAAGCCTCTGTCGATCGACTAAGGGATGGTTGACTATTAGGGGGCAGCCCTATACCCAATACATGCGTAGGTGCATGTCAAAGAAAAATAATTTAGTTTCGGAAAACTTCCTTTCGCAATCTCTTTGAACTGTAACCTCTTTGGTGCGGATGATCCAATTAGCAGTGTTCAGGAAGTGGCTTGCTGTTTCCCCTCCCACAGGAGCTGGCTGAGCTGCAAGCCCAGATCATGCAGAATGGAGTGCAGGTGGAAATCGACGCTCCTAAGGGTCAGGACCTGGCAAACATCATGGAGGAGATGAGGGCCAAGTATGAAAGGATAGTCCTCAAGAACCAGGAAGAGCTGAAGTCGTGGCATGAGTCTCGGGTAGGCCCAAAGGAAGTTCTGACAATATTAATTTCCAGTGCAGTTGTGGTTAGACTTGGGTTGGGTTTAGAGGGTGTTGTCTCATTTGGCCTGCAAAACACTTTTGAGACTGTAAATGTGATAAATGGCAACAAAATATAACTTGACTTGACTTTGTGCATGTGGGCGTGGATGTGCATGATCAAATGATTGCGCTTTGGTCATTTGTATGACTCATATCTCGTTATCTTTGTGCCCAGATCACGGAGGTACAGGAACAGGTGACCCAGAACACAACAGCTCTCAAGGATGCCAACAGTCAACTGAGTGAAAACAGGAGGACATACCAGACAATGGACATTGAGCTGCAGTCCATACTAAGTTTGGTAAGACAAATCATCGCAATCTGTCTCCCTCACAAAGTGTTATGACTTTCAGGGGTACACATTTCCATGCACGTTTTTGAAAAAAAAACGTGCATTCCCAACCTGTGGTTCTGCAGCTGGTGTGTGGGATTTTCTTCTTCTTCTTTTTTATTTATTTATTTATTTTTTACAAAATATAGATAAATTTACAATAGAACAGATATAGATAATTGGCTTCTTATTCTTTCAAATGACATAGATGGTTTCCTGTTAACAGTCCTGCTTTGTGCATGACATCAGTCGTAACCGCCATTCCAATGCTCACCACATGTGAGCATTGCTCACCGCTTTTTTTATCATTCGCATATGAGGTGGTCCGCGAAAGGTCTTTATAATAATCTACTGGTCTGCCTAAAGCTGACGGCTGGGAACCACTGGTCTATTCTCTAACCCCATTTCCCCCCATGACAGAAAGATGCCCTGGAGGCATCTTTGTGGGACACGGAGATGCGCAACAACATGGAGATAGAGAAGTACAACAAGATCATTCTGAGACTGAAGGAGGAGCTCACTGGCATCTCCAGCAGCACCCAGCAGCAGACCAGCAAGTACCAGATCCTGCTGAACATCAAGATGAATCTTGAGGCCGAGATCACCGAGTACAGGAGACTTCTGGGTGGCGAGCCGTACCACAAGTGAGTGTACAAATCAGAGTGATGAGACTCTTCATATTACTCTTCGTATTTGACATGTATATGACAAGCTTGTAACTATATTAACATGGGATTGCTCTCAGTTCATGGTAGTGTGTGAAAACTGCCCTTAAATGTTTACAATACATTAGAATTTGTGGATATGGAGAGTGCAAGCGACACTTTTGGCTAGATTCAGAGCTTGTTCCATCAAATCTGATTCAAATCATGCACAGTAAGGATGTCAATAAAAAAGATATACAGAAATGTGTGTATTATTTGTCCTCCAAATGGCCTAGATATTCCAGTGGAGTGGAGGAGTACAAGAAGACAATTCAGACACAAGTGGTGACGATCACACAGACCCTGGTGGATGGAAAAGTGGTGTCGGAGAGCAAAGATGTCGCCCTGGGGGGGCAAGAAGTCAGTCTCTAAGTGATTTAAAAGTTACATGGGCCTTATTCACCTAGCACCCATCTTGGAGGAACTTCCCCGATCCAACTAATGTGAAGATCCAAGATGGTGACTAGGTGAATAAGAATCATTAAGCATTCAAATCAAACCACCATGCATAGCACCATCCCGGGTCAGACGCGGGTTACTGCAACGGCTGTTTCTGATTGGACTAAATTGGCGTCACAAACTCACCAACTGCCATTTCAAGTGTGTCTCTTCTAGAGCCGGTGTTTGGTTATACTTAAAATTTTAAAAGCTGAAAGATAACAAAATTTAAAAAAATACAAAAAAGTGAAAAAATAAAAGATTTTGAGGTGACGATGGCTACTGTGTCTGTCTTATTATATTTTAGCTACTGTAAATCCTGTTTCTTTTACCAAATCAGCCTTTAACATCCTCCCATGCATTTCACCCTGGTCTGAGGCCACAAAATGTCTGCGTCAGCTCGTCCAAAATGCACATAATGACCCACAGTTCTTGCCCCGTCTTCGAAGAGGGCCCCTCCATTTCCTGTGCCGTTTCCAAATGCGTCACAGCACAGCCTGGCCCAGACCGCTCGCAGGGCTCTGGGTTTGTTTTACTCAGTCTGGTTCCTGTTTTGCTTGACACAGACTGATCTCCCTAGCTCTCCTGCTCCTCCCTCACTGGAAAACTCAATGGCAAGAGGGCTACATGCATATTAACAGTGTCAGGTTACACACTATTGGAGTGAGACACTATGACAACTTTTATCAACATTGAACCGCCAATAGGAATAACACTACTATCTGTACCTTACCCTTCCTGTTCCAAAATATCCACGTGGTAAATCAAGGTGAATGTTTACCATCACGCACCGCTGCAGATTGAGAAACAATGTATTGGAAATTTGCAGGATGGTACCATAAATCATTGTGACTTCCAGCCAACTACCTGCAATGTTAAACAGTTAAGCAGTTACAAAATTACTCGCATCAACCAAGTCACACTGTTGTGTTGTAACATTGTAGTGCATTTTTGACCAACCAGTTCCCTTGGTTCCTAAAAGCTGATATGTGGTAGCATCGGTTATGACTTGACACTGTCTAGCCCTGTGACACACGAGACTGCTCGGCCCTGGCAGGTTAGCAGCAGCTTCCCATTAGAGGAGATGAGAGAAGCTGGGCAGGTGCCTCAGGGAGAGATATAGAGATAGAGATGGAGAGAGTGAGACATAGATTTTGACAGAGAGAGGGTGAGACATAGAGACACAGGAGAGGGACACACACACACACACACACACACACACCACAGATGCAGAGAGAGACACACATACACACCTTATAATCTATTAACAGCAACAATTACATTTAGGGCATTTAGCAGACGCTTTTGTCCAAAGTGACTTACAACAAATACATTTGTGAGAAGAAGTGAAACAATAATATATCGCTGTTGGTACAGTAAGGATGTCAATAGAACAAGTTTAAAGTACTCATAATGGCTAGGTTAACCCATTCCTTGTATACAACAAAGATAGCTAGGGTAAGATGCTACACGATGCTAAGTACTATTATTAAGTGCCAGGACGTACGAACATACAATAAGTGTGCAAGAGGATTTAAAAAAATAAATAAATAAAATTGGGGGGGCGGGTAGGTGACGGATAACAATGAATCAACCATTGACTTAATCATTAACACCCCATACAGACAGGCATACACAGATAGACAGACAGAGAGACATACATAGTTAGAAAGGAAGAGAGACAGAAACCAATGGAGAGAACACAGACGATAAAACTATTGGAAACAGCGGTGCCAGATATCCTCCTCAGCATACCTATCATTCCTGGGGAGCAGGGCACCGTAGTGGAGGCTTACAATACCTGGTACTCAGTAGGGGAGAGCTTGGTCACGCTATACACATACCTCACTCATAAGGAGCTCTCTGGAAATACCTGCAATTTAATAACTGAAGCTCAAAAGCTCCTGGACTGGACAGATGTAAAAATAGCAGTTGCTGATCACTGGATTGGCAAGGGTTTTATTTTTTATGACAGCTGCTGCCCTAAATCACTTTTTTTTTTGTGTGTGTGTGCGTTTGTTCTTCAATGAAATAAAGGAAAGCCACAATATTTGTCTCTGGCTCACAAGTAGGCCTATTGTCTGTCTAGCAACCGTCAGACGACCAATACATCTGTTGGTGCAGACTTCTATTTCTCAAGAGCACATTAAAATATAGTGACAGGAGCATTGCTTTGGGCAGCAGAAAAGCACAGCTTGTTTATGTGAATTGCTCGCTGTTGCTTAACAGATGTTTTCTGAAGAAAAAGCTATGTGATTTGTTTTAACATACTATGTTAGAATGCTTCGACAAGAACGCCAATGGAGACCGATGGCACCAAACATAAGCGTGCAAATCTACCATTCACTGGACAGATAATAGGACACAAACAGTGTTGCTTCTGGTTGTTTCATTGTGGGATACTGTGACCTTGTCCTCTAAATCTCTCATCCCCTATTGAGGAGTTAGGATAGAAGACATATTAGAGTAAAATACTGTCATGCACCTGAAACTGCCCTAACTAATTGACAAACGCATATAATTGCATTTTGATGGCCACTAATAGTTTGTCATAATAGTTAATAGTTAATAAAAGTACTCAGACACTATCCAGTCATACACAGCAGGAACTTGAAAACGGATTGGGTGTGACCAAAGAAGCTCACTACAAAAACAGGACTCAAAAAATAAAAGCCATGACTCAAAGTTACCCTACGAATTTGATCCGATCTGACTGTTATTTTGTAACCTAACCAGGGAGGTGACAAGGGCTTTTCACAGCTCAGACTATGTGTACAGAACATCACAGCCTTGGCTTTTGTCCTGGGCTCTCAACATGTGAACTGTTGCAAGGTTATTGCATCAACTAAAAACAGCCTTGTCGTCAGCTTGTTGTTGGGAGAAACTTCGTAACGCTGTGATTTGCTTGGTTTAAAGTCCCTGGTCACTCAAACCCAAACAGGGAAACTTGTTAATACAGTTTAACAAAGAAAACATGTCATGTGTAAAATGTTGTTTAAAAACAGCTATATATGCTCATCAGAGATTTGTCCTGGATTGACAGGGCATGGCAGTAATATGATAGGAGCAGTTTGATTGGCATCTACTGGGTCCGACCGGGTCTAACCGCTGTGCAAGTGTCATAGTGGTTTTAGTCAGGATTCTATATTTTCCCTGACAGTATTTTAAAATATAATTACATATTACATATATAATATAATTACATAATATAATTACACAACATCATTTTAATTACAATTACATATAATTACATATTATTTTTACAAGCCCACACACGAATCTGGCCACCTATTAACAGCATTGACAAAGTGGAGTAATGAGGTAACGTTGCCATGTTGTTACTAAGATCGTCTCTATTTACTGGAGTAATAAGGTAACGTTGCCATGTCGTTACTAAGATCGTCTCTATTTACTGTAACGTTGCCAAGGCCGTCTCTATTTACTGGAGTAATAAGGTAACGTCCGCATTCCATATGAATCTCATGTTAACTGACATTAGGCATTAGTCAGACCCAGGCATTAGTCAGACCCATATATTTCTCCAGTTATTTGCCGTTTGTTTACAGGCAGACAGAAAGTAGTGCGAGCTAAAAGTTGTACTTTTGAGACAGAATTACCCCAAAATATGAATCAACACCCTTGGCCATGGTATAAGCGGGATAATCCACTCCGAGGTGTGCATGTATCGAAAAAATTATGCACTTTGCGGAGGCAAACCCATGCATTATTTTTCAATACATGCAAACCTCATTGTGGATTATCCCTTACATATCCCGCTTTGATAACATTCAGTTATAGACAGACTTTTTGCGTGTATCAACAGATCAACTGGAAAACATTTGTTAGCACTTTGACCATGCAAACCCGTTATCACAACCCTGGCTGAAGTAGTCAGACACCACTGATAAACCCTTTAGAGAAGTTCATTCACAACTTTCACTTCCAGAGCAGTAAGTAGAGTCACTGGCCAAGGGCATACAAAGTACTTAAAACCATATTTTACAAACACCCCTTTCTAAATTATCTCACTGTTAAAACACAGCAGGTCGTGCCACTTCTTCTCAGGGCGTTTTATTTTGTCCGTCTGTCCGTTCATCTCTTTATTACCTTACACATGTGTTGGGTGTGACAGCGGTGAGTCACCAGGTCATATAACGCTCCCACTGGGCCAGGGGCCCCTCCCAGCCTAAGGGAGGAGGCGCAAAGTTCACACTGCTGAAGGAGGTCAAGAAAATTGAGATGTGGTGGATAGCAAGGAAGTATTAGGAGGAAAGCAAGCAGGATAAGGATAAGAGGCAAGGAGGAGGCAAGGCTGCTGCAGTGAGAGAAATTCGGAGTGTACCAAGTGAGTGGGAGTGCAATCAAATTGAGATTGTATTCTACTTATCATCACATAGCCAAAATGAAGTAATGGAAAGAGAAAATAAAAAATCTATTAAAAAAAACAAAGGAGAGTAAGAGAGAGGGAGAGAAAAAGTTAGACATAAAAGAAATGTGAATGCAGTATAGGGAGGGTGGATACATTAAGTAGAGACACTACTAAGCCACTCTTTCTTTTCTCCTCCTTTCCCTCCTTTCTTTTCATTTTCCATCCTTACCATGTGGGTAGAGGCCTGGAAACTCAGACATGGCCGCCCCAGCCAAAAAGCTGCGTTGGCTAAACTTGACATGTGAGTCACTCGTCTGGTTTCCGTGGAAACTCCAACCGAAAAGCTTGTGCTCAACCAGAATATCGTAAAACGCTGCACGAGCCCAACGGACTCGGATGATTACCAGTTGGGCTCAGCTAAATATACCGCCCAGCCCTCCGGTTCTGAACCAGTCTATTCTGGAGTACTTCACACTTGAAAGAGTTAACTGTGTTAAAGTTGCATTACTGAGTGGTAATGGCATCTGCGTATAAGCAACATCATTGCATAATTATTTTCCATATAACACACAGGAAACTAGCAACAATAACCTTGACATTCTTTAAATGAGTAACTAAAATAAATGCCAGCGAAGGAGGTAAATGATTAAAAGGTTGCCTCGTTCCATCTCTCCTGTGGAATGAGGTTTGGAAAAATATCACACCTCTTTATCAATGCTCTGGCTCGTTAGTTGGTTTGCGCCGACTACTATTGTTATCAGTTTTCTCTGCAGGTCGTTTCAAGTAAAACCGGAAACTAAATAAGATAGCTTGTCACAGTGTTAACCTCAGGGTGAACATTAAGAATGCTATAATCGTGGCCCTGAATGGCTGCAGTCTTTCAGCTAAGCGGTTATATTGCTTGACTTCCAATCGTGTGGTTCCTGGTTTGCACCCCCACTGTGGGTGTCCGTCGCAAACACGCTATCCAGTTTACAAACCTCTGACCTTTAGTTGTTAGCCCGTAAAACTGCATTGTTGTAAGCTGATATTATCCAGCCAAAATAATCACTGGGGTAATAGTAATGTCAGCACATATGCTAACATTCATTATTTGATAGATGACTATCAATCCTGAAACACAATGCTTCCTTTGTGTCTGCAGTTGGACGTTTATATCCCATATTTTAGCCAACAGACCAAACTTAAAGAAGGAATACGAAAACTTTCTAGTCAAGGGGAGATGTGTTTATAAAGTGAAACACGACAATGAAGGCATTTTCCGGCTGGCGGCAGAACTGTTGCTTACAGCCCGTCTCTCCCGCAGTGACCTCTCGTCGGGACGTGGGCCGGGAGTGTTTGTGTGGAAAATCATAAAAATAAACAAAGGAAACCATCTGAAAAAAAGGAATCACAGGAAGGGAGGGTCCATGTGTTGGAATGGCCTCTACACAGACTGCTGACTGCAAGCCCCCGGTGAATTTAACACAGCAGAGTCACACACAAACACACCACACACACCACACACACACACACACCTGCAGAGCTCATTTCCCTGCACAATTACACCTACCGAAAAGGGCAGTTGGTGTAACCCAAGCCTGACAAAGCACATGGTTCCTGTTTCTGCCAAGCACAATTTGAACCCAGGTAGAGTAAATGGTGCAGAGTGAGAATGGGTCATGGGGGAGAGAGGTGGGTATGATTTGCCGGTGGGCCTTGGATGACACCCCTCCTCCTCAGAACCATGGGTGGCAGACGCAGTCGCGTCGGCCCTGCTTCTAGGCTGGAGGCGTTTTTGTTTTGACGTGCAACAATATGTTTCTCTCCATCTATCGCTCTCTCTCTCTCTCCATTCATTGTCTCTCTAGCTCGTTCTCTCCCTCCATGTCTCTCTAATGCTGCTCTCCATCCCCCCCCCCCCCCCCCCCCCCCAACTCTCTCTCTCTTTTTAAATGACACTCCCGAATCCCCACGCCGGTTGTTTTCGTCCGACACCACAAGGTGTAAATCTTGTGTGTAGTTGGTGTCGCTGTACTGGGTACGCATGGACACGGCCTTGCGTATCCGAGCATCTCGTAGCGCTCCAGTTACGGGACGGAAACACGTACTGGTATATATTAGAGAGCTTTGTTGTCTGTCTGGTTGGGGTCCAGTAGTTGAGAACACACAGTGACATCTATTGTTCGCTGCTCTTTGTGTCCATATGAAAAATCTCCTTCCTGTCACTTGGGGGGGGGGTACGTTGTTTATGTTTTCCATATAAAGTCATGGTACAAAGCGCCAGGGACTCCAGTGACAGCTCACCCATTATGTGTGTAGGTTGTTTTAGCACTAGCCAGGGGTGAGCACTAGCATGGGAGCATTACTCCATCTCACGGTGGGGCTGATTCCTACACGGCAATAAGGTCAGGGGGTTCCTCAATGGGGCTACTGTTGTTGTTGTCGTTACCGTGTTGCCATGGTAGCGTCCATCAGGAAGACGCTTAATTAACATGATGAAAAACTATGAGTGGTGTTTAGAGGGGATCAGGTGACACACAGCTGGAGGCCATGTGGAAAGGTATGGAGGGAATTGTGCAACAGTATTTACTGTTTATCTTTCTTTCTGTGTGTGTGTGTGTGTGTGTACACACTGTGTCACCATTCTTGCTAAAGTGTATTTGTACAGTTCTCACTTGTGCTGTGCTGTCATTGGATGTGTATTTTAATCAAGAATTAGAGTCAATTTCAGTTTGTGGAGTGTGTTGTTGATAGCTGGTTTTACAGCCAGCTATCAAGAGTCAGACTGATTAGACTCTGGGTCTGGGTGAGGCTGCACACCTGGGCTGCAGAGTAACCATGGCACCCAGGATAAACCAGCTATCACCACACACACACTCAGGAGAGAGCCACTATCATGGCAGCACGTTAAATCTGTTCTGCGTATTATATCTCGCCATCGCCAATAAATGCATCTTCAAAGCAACATCTACCTGTGTCCTGTGTCGGAGGGCCCCAGCAAAAGCCACTAAGGTGGCGTGTGGTGGGAGCAACTGCCACACAGTTAAACATCCCTTTTATTACAATTGCGGACCCGATAGGCTTCATAGGTCAACCATTAAAGTGAGATAAGGGAGAGCCTTTAAACCTCTAAGCATGCAAGGAAGAATTCACCCAAGCCTGGTGGGAACAGGAAAGAAACCTTGAGAAGGAGCACATAAGATGGATCCTCATTCAGTGCAAAAACTGCCAGATGAGCTGTTATTATGAGATGAAAATAGCAGACATTGTGAGAACTGTGTGTGTGTGTGGTGACCCGGCCAGCACGGTTAACATAGGTCCATCCGCCGCCTGTCATCACAATTACACCTCCATTCTCTCTCTCTCTCTCTCTCTCCTAATCATGTAGAACAGCTGCTGAATGCTGACTTACACACACATCTACACACACACACACACACACACACATGTGTACACACACACACACACACACATAGACACAAAGCAAATACACACTACCAAACACACAAATACACAATAGACATGTGCAAGCAAACACATACACAATACAGGCATGTGGGGACACCTGAAAGGCGTTAAAAATTAAAAGCTCCAAGTGAACGTCAGCCTCTATTCTCTGTGGCATCCTCTTCAGCTTAATGGCTGCTCCCAAGTGACTGCTTTCTACCAATGACTAATTAACAGGAAGGAAGGAAGCGCATTCCTTCTTTCTTCTCCTGCTATTTCCTATGACTGTTCAGTCAATAGGCTGCTGCATTTACAACAAGCGGACACACAGCGACACACAACGCTGCACAGGATATTGTTCTCCTGGATGGAACAAAGGTCACAATAGACTCCCAACAATGTCTCTACGTGCCCGTTGTATGGGGCGCTCCGTTGGAGAAACATTTTCACATATCGGTTGCCGTTTAAGCAAATATTGGCTTTTTATTTCCCATTGTGTGGTTGAGGGAAAGTGGAGGCCGCAGAAGTCTGGCGCTATCGACCTGAGCCTTTGAGCACATAAATGTACTGTTATGGACATTGCAGACTGGAAAACTAACAGTAACAGTATAATTCATCAGAAGATGACTGTGTATAACCTAGTTCCTGCCGCTAAACACTGACCCCCGCAGGTCACAAAGCGGTACTGCTTTGTGACGCTGCCTCTGATCCACCAGTCCATCCGGCCCGGCCATACCTCTGATATGACCAAAAAAGGCCCTCCACTGCTTGGTGCTACTGGGAATCTGGCCCCTATCTCTCATCCACACAGAGGAGCACTGTTTCAAAATACCTCCTCTGAAGGTCAAACAGTTGACTGAACAACCAGCCATGGTTGCTTTGATGCGTCTGTGTGTGTGCCAAAAAGTGAGTGTGGGGAGAATGCGTGTGTGACACTGTGTGTGTGTGTGTGTGTGTGTGTGTGTGTGTGTGTGTGTGTGTGTGTGTGTGTGTGTGTGTGTGTGTGTGTGTGTGTGTAGTTCTGTGTTTGAGGGCGTGGGAGTGTTGTGGAGATCACAAAGGTGAATTATGACACCTGGTCGGACCATTTTTATGTACAGAAACAGTGTAATTATTAACAGTTTCTCCAGAATACAGGTGTGTGTGGGAAAAACACCTTAACAAAAGGTGGTCTTTATCTTGGGTGACATCACTGGCTGTTATATTAGGAGCGATTACTCTGGAGAGATTTATACAGTCAAGTACTCCTTTTACGGACCGAGTCATATCTAGTTGTAACGTTCTTTAATCTTATGAATTAAAAACAAACATCAAAAAAAACTTTTTTTACTTAATCTTTAAAAACAAAGTCTACAGCACTGTGACCACTGTGTTCATGTGTCATCCACATCTCCTCCAACCGTGACGCAAATGAATTGGATGATTGATATGCTGACATAACTCGGGAGAGCAGAGCAGCCTAGACCGCCGGGTTAAAGGGCTTCATAGCCATGCTGTTGGCTGGGTTTCAGCGTTGTTACGTAAGCAGGGGAAAGGTTCTCATGCTTGGGACAGAGCGGCCCGTTTATAAGGAACACAGAACCAGTGCGTCGATCTCACATTAATACACTCACTCCTCACTGGACCAAACAAGTTGACCAGCCCCCCCCCCCCCCCCCCCCCCCACGCCTCTGAAACAGGTTGCTGTTGCTGTAACTTCACCTAATCTGGCGTGTCTCAGGTCCATGCACGCCCTCCCCCCTTCCTCCCCCTCACCCCCAACATGCTCCCCCTCCTACCCGACGTCATCGTCATTTCCCCGACCAGCAACGAGAGAATCCCCCTCTTCCTCTCTTCCTTATAAGAACGCAAGCGAGGAGGCTCATGCTGTGGCATTCCACAAGGAGTAGGAGGTGGAGGAGAAGGGGGAGGAGGAGCAGGAGGATGAGAATGGGGGAGGAGGAAGAGGAGGAGGGGGAGAAGGAGGAGGAGGAGGGGGAGAAGGAGGAGGAGGATGAGAAGGGAAAGCGCACAAAAGGAGAGCGCACAAAAGGAAATTACTTTCTGTTTGGTTTTGAGGATGTTGACACAAAACATGACCTCCATTAGGAACGCCGTGGAAGGGAATGATCTGTCACGGCAAGTCCGGGCACTCCTAAATGTGACGTTGACGTGATCTCACCCTGTTGGATACCCCCCCCCCCCCCGCCTCCCATCATCCCCTCGTGACTATACCCGGGCGCCAGTTCTCACCCAAAAGAGGTGGTGAATGTAGCTTTCACCTATCTGTGATATGGCACGCCTTCTGTTTAGCTTTATGACAAAGACGAGGGACAAAGCGATGATCGCCGGTGTACAATTATCTATGGTGTCAAACCCACATGGGCCCATAGAGCCGTCCCATCCCTCGACCTGTGAACACTGAAGTCTAGTTACACAAACACACAATGTCGAGAAACACGTAGTTCAAGTACATAGCACCCCATAGGGGTCTTTAAAAGCCTATCGCTGAAGACCTTGACATTAAACATGATTGAGTGAGACTGAATGACTGGTGGCGCTACTTCACTGATCTAATTTACTGATCATTTACACAAGAGTTTACTCCCCATCGTTGTGAAGCAGGCAAAATGCGAAATGTCAGCCAAGACCACTAGGGCGGCACCATGTAGTCATAAAGCCACATTTCGTGTGTCGAATTCCGGCTTTTTTCTTTTGGCTTATCTTTCCTGAGAAATCATTTTCCTCTTGAAATGTATGCTTCTTTGATGTTGTGCTGTGAAGCCTTTGATATTTCACGGTCCCAGTATATATATTCCCAACAGCCCCTGACTGAGATGGCTCACTGTAGATCGTGTTTTGTTGATGCTCCCTAGAAGGGCAAGGCATGCGACAGATCCTGTTGCGTTATCGCAGTTTGACAGAATCATCGCCAAGCGTGGGAAGTTCATTGTTCTCCGCTGCACGTGTAGTAGAGCAGAGCCGGGAGATTAGACGGGAGAAACGTAGTTAGAAAGCTGAACATAGGGACTCGAAAAGTGAACATAGAGGAAGATTTGACAATATCTGATAGAACAGGAAGACTTCCGTGAGTTGACCGTTAATATAGGTTGGTACATTTATGGGGGGAAAGAGTTGTGAAATGGCGCGCTCAGCCACGGCACGCGGCGCGCTGGCCTGTTGCGGTAATGGCTAGTGTGGGAGTGGTGTGATGATATGAATGTAGTCCATGATGTGAACAAATGCCAGTGTATTTTTGAATGTACACAATTGTATTACAGCAGATACAATTGCGGTAGGGTTGTGCTGATTTGTTGAGTGTTGGTGGTGGAAGATTAACCAATGTTATTGCTGTTATTGTTGTTAAGTCATATTGATTTATTGGTTGCCTGTACATTTCTGTGTAGACTGGTTTTTTGTACACCCCGTTCTGAGAGAGCATGGATCTACGCTGAAGCAGCAACAACAGCTTGTCATGGTCATCCCCCCTACTCAAGGACGTCTGGCCCTAGTTGTAGTGGTAGGAACAGAACGCCCCTTTTTTTTAAATTGAGTACACTCAAAAAGACTTGTTGGGTACCCATTTTATTTAGTTTGTTATTTTTCTGGTGGACCTCTTTTGGGTCCAGTGTTGTTATTATTGTGTGCACACCTTGATCGATCGTTAGATAAAAGGCTAAACGTGCCTCACTGTGTCTGTGTGTTATTCCTTTTATCAGAGAGTTTTAAAGAATACAAGGCAAGCCAGTCTCCTTATAACCTGGAATTGATGTACCACTGCATTGTATTGTATTGCCTTTAAAAATACAAAGGGTTACACATGGCATAATCTGTTGACATAATATAGTATTTGGCAACCAATGAGGAGAGGTGGGGCAATAAAGATAAGAGATGGCCAAATGTTGAAGCACTATGCTAGCAATCATAATTTTTTGACTGCAGCTCCATAAATTCATGTCTAAATACTGTCAACTTTTTATAAAACTTTGTTTGTGTACTGTAGTATGTAGTTTTAAGCAATTTGTCCAG
This sequence comes from Merluccius polli, assembly GCA_030340625.1. NCBI lineage: Eukaryota > Metazoa > Chordata > Actinopteri > Gadiformes > Merlucciidae > Merluccius > Merluccius polli. The sequence goes on from JAOPHQ010005721.1 coordinate 147,200, forward strand.
CAAGACAACGTGAAAGTATTGGAGGCCAGTGGAGTACCCACTGGCCTACAACAAACACCTCTTCAATAACACTCTTGACCAACTATTTATAGAGAACTTATAGTGAGGTCAAGAGACCTTTATCTCATGAATCAAGCCCCTGTTTCAATGGCTAGCTGTTGATGCAAAACAAAAAGTTTGTTGAAACTGCTGTACTTTTGCTGCTTTGGTCTTTCAATGATGGTATTGAAATAAAATTAATGTATCCCTTTCTAGAAATCGCTTTAGATCCTCTGTCATTCATGTAGCACAACTATTGGAATTGATAGTATCCTGTAGTAGCCAATTGGTTTACATGTGTGAGAATTTGTTAGCAGGTGTTGGTCAATCAATAATCCACCAAAACTACAATGATCCAACAGCATAAAGTCTTAGAAACACAAACCCAGGCTTTCCACCTACGTGAAATTATGTCACGTATCTGCCTCTATTCAAACAAAAATCCTCAAAACCCCCAAATTGGTGCTGAAATCCTATTTTTGTAGCTGTATCGTGAAAAAACAAATTGACGTCACCCTCACCCGAGATCCAAAACTACTGTTCCCCTAATCTCCAGATAATCCAGAGGAGTTAAGGACAAGAGAGGGCCAACCGACCCTACATACACAACAACAACAGACAAGATCCCTATACTAGGCATTGGCTTGTTTTGTGTTTTGCCTGCTACTGATTCCCAGCTACTGATTGTTGGTATTTAAAAGTAAATCGGTCTCAGCAGGCGAAAGTTGAAAGTTGAAACAAGTCCACAAATGTGGACAATAGATGTATAAACATGTTTCAAAGGCACTAGATACGTCAAATTACATGTACTATACTATAATGATGATTGATTTATGAGTGACTTTCGCAGGTATATGCCCCAGCTTGTCGTTGCAAGGTAGCAGTATTCCACAGCTCTTTGGATGACAGTTTACAAGAAAAGTGATAAGGCATAACACCTAATGACACTAACCTTGGGGCGAACCCTAACCCTAAACAAGGAACCTGGCAGTCTCACTCAGTTGCGTTGGAGATTTCACAAGCTAGTATTACACTGACGCTTCCAACTAAGATCTCCTTTGAGATCACTTTTTTCTGTGACAGCCAGACACAATATTTTCCAAGAAGAGAGAGGACTAAAAACTCTAGGCAATAGATGCTAGGCTATAGCCTAAATGCTAGGCTATATAAATGGGGTGTCAACTTTCCTCCTTTTCCCTGGGTGATGTTTTTCTTTCACTCCTTACATGATCCCTGGGGAGCGTCATGCAGACTAGCTTGACAAGTAGTAGTATTTATAGAAAGTCAGTGGAAAAAGAGATTGTTAAAATGTATACATATGAAATACATACAAACTATTATGACAGTTCCATTACAACCAAATCTACTCTACGTGGATTAGTCTGGCTCATTTAATGACAAATACAACTAATTTGAAATCGAAATAACCAATAAACGTGTAATTCTTTATATGTTAAAAAAAAATAACCTGATGGTTTCCTGCGGGAATGTCAGCCCTGGAGCACGCATGTATGTTATATGTTGCGTCATTAGTATATGTATCTTCAGACCGTTTGGATGTGGGAGAGGTACACAGAGAGGTAAGACAGATAGTGTGTGAGAGAGAGACAGATAGTGTGTGAGAGAGAGAGACAGTGTGAGAGAGAGACAATGCGAGAGAGAGAGAGACAGATAGTGTGTGTGAGAGAGAGACATTGTGAGAGAGAGAGAGAGACGGAGACAGAGAGAGAGACAGTGTGAGAGAGAATGCGAGAGAGCAAGAGAGAGAGAGACAGAGAGAAAGGGGAAGCGTATGGTGGCGAAGTATAGAGTGAGGAAGCCATGTGAACGATATGAGAGTGTGGTCAGATGACTGTCAAGTGTGTAATTAGGCGAGCTGCACATCATGAGGATTTACTGCCACCCTCAGACTTTCACATGATTGGCTTCACATGGAGCATGATGGGACACCAACACGGAGCGCTACCATGGCGACGCTACCCAGACCGCTGGCCTCCGAGCTGATGATTAAAACACACCAGCATACGTTGAGGACACCCACCAGGACACGCTATTCTGCTCGACAACCGTCCCGCTCCGTTATTAAACTATCACATTAGGTCTTCGTGACACGAATAAAAATACTGTGTCGAATAAAAACGTGTGCTATTCTCAGGGTTGTCGTACCTGAAGTTTTCAAAGGTTGTATCGCCTTGCCCTATGCCACGTCCCTCCCACCACCACCCTCTCTATTCTGCACTATAACTATTCTCTACTCAACTGTGATTCTCAACTGGTGGGTGGCATCTTTAGAAAGAAGTCTGTGAATTAACAAATGTTTTAATGTTAATTCATGTTTCAATGGCTTACTATTTCATTGAGTTTAACCCCATTTGTGTTGATTATTGCAAAATTGTTTTTTTTGTGACACATGTGGGTCATGAGGCAAGACCTGCTGAGAAACCTCTGCTCTATATAATTGAACAATATGTTTGCCAATTAATTTAATTAAAAAAGAAACTTCAAATACAAATGAAATCTGTAAGCTCTTCTCAGGGGTTGTTACCTGAAGTTAAATAAACATCAACCCCCCCCCCATGCCCTCTCTAACTTCTAATAAGTGTTTTTTATGTGGCTGCCAAATCATACAGGTTTGTCTGCCACAGTTGACAGCCAGAGAACAGATCACTCCTCTGTCACGTCCTCACCAGCCCTGCTGTTGTTATGCAACATGTGTGTACACACAGGTTTGCACACACGCACGCACACACACACACACACACACACACACACACACACACACACACACACACACACACACACACACACACACACACACACACACACACACACACACACACACACACACACACACACACACACACACACGCATCCAGTCCATAAGGAGTCCAATCCAAGGGGGCAGCAGCAACCCTGCGACCTTGACACGCATCACACATCACGCATCCATGCAAAACGACACACAGATGCATGTGCACAAATGTGCATACAGCATTAACAACGGGTATCCATGCAACCATGCAATCAAGCGTGCAAAGCGACGGCAAATAGAAATCCTCACATTTACCCCCCCGTCATATGCAGTACCGGCACTTATTTTTTTCCACTTCAAGCACTGTCTATAAGCAAAGTAATCTCAGTCTAATGTTAGACCACATTGCAATTATATCACCATGCATTCATAACCTCGTGATTCAGTGAGAGTGAGGCCAAAACATCGGAAAGTATGTCTTTGTGACATTTCTTTATTTACATTTTGTCAACGGAAAATGAAAAGCTGAAAAGATTTAAACAGAAGAACTAATTATGTTTCCCTCTGATGGGCATGCGCGCGCTACGGCGGGATTGGACACGTCTGGGTCCAGTAGTGGCGACGCGCGATGTGCTCGCCATGGAACAAGCGCACCTGCATTTAAAGGGAATGTGAGATGACGCTCTGATTGGTTTATTGTACGTTACGCCCAAACCACACCTATGACTAATGTAGCTACTTCAGACCAACCCATTTTAGATTTGCGCTGGGCGCATGAGTAATTTATCCTGCCGGCATAATAGCAACAGCGCCCAAGATCCGCCCACAAAGCTACTTGCGCTTTGCGTTTGATACTTGCGTTTCAGACCGGCAAGATAGGGCCCATCGTGTTGGTAGGTCATTCTGAGCGGTAGATCTATTTGTCAGGACACCGGCAAGGACTGCAGCCAGGCATTAAACAGCTTAGCGAGGGCTGGGAAACTCCTGCTATATCTCTAACTCTCTCTGAGACGTGCCAGTAGCCAAAAACCTGTGGGTGGAGAGGACTTGTACACCGCCAATAAGTTGGTGCGTTGTCTGAAAACACGCTCACTTCTTCTTATGCAGCCTGCAGCCCCCACCACATCCTCTCATAACACTCAGCCCCCACCACATCCTCTCATAACACTCAGCCCCCACCACATCCTCTAACATTAGATCAGCCCCCAACACATCCTCTAACATTAGATCAGCCCCCACCACATCCTCTAAGATTAGATCAGCCCCCACCACATCCTCTAACATTAGATCAGCCCCCCACCACATCCTCTAAGATTAGATCAGCCCCCACCACATCCTCTAACATTAGATCAGCCCCCCACCACATCCTCTAAGATTAGATCAGCCCCCACCACATCCTCTACCATTAGATCAGCCCCCCACCACATCCTCTAACATTAGATCAGCCCCCACCACATCCCCTAACATTAGATCAGCCCCCACCACATCCCCTAACATTAGATCAGCCCCCACCACATCCTCTAACATTAGATCAGCCCCCACCACATCCTCTAACATTAGATCAGCCCCCCACCACATCCTCTAAGATTAGATCAGCCCCCACCACATCCTCTAACATTAGATCAGCCCCCCACCACATCCTCTAACATTAGAACCACCCCCCCACCACATCCTCTAACATTAGATCAGCCCCCCCACCACATCCTCTAACATTAGATCAGCCCCCACCACATCCTCCAACATTAGATCAGCCCCCCACCACATCCTCTAACATTAGATCAGCCCCCACCACATCCTCTAACATTAGATCAGCCCCCACCACATCCTCTAACATTAGATCAGCCCCCCACCACATCCTCTAACATTAGATCAGCCCCCCACCACATCCTCTAACATTAGATCAGCCCCCCACCACATCCTCTAACATTAGATCAGCCCCCACCACATCCTCTAACATTAGATCAGCCCCCACCACATCCCCTAACATTAGATCAGCCCCCACCACATCCCCTAACATTAGATCAGCCCCCCACCACATCCCCTAACATTAGATCAGCCCCCCACCACATCCTCTAACATTAGATCAGCCCCCCACCACATCCTCTAACATTAGATCAGCCCCCCAACACATCCTCTTACAACGCTAGATCTGCCATTTGACACGCTCACCTCCTACAGCTGCCGTCATTTTACAGAAATGTGTAACATGACTTCAGTTAGTAACATGCAGCATCATTGAATTATCTGATTAATGGGCAATGATCAATATTATTTGATACAATTATTGTATAGGCCTGCTTAAAGCGCAGGACGACGATTGTATCACTAAAAATCACGTTACTTTCCGGGGGGAAAATGTTGGTCAAAAGCATTTCTCTGTGGTGATTTTCCTATTCACTCTACCGCTTGCTGTGCAGACGCATGGTCAGACGCATGGTCAGACCCTGTGTGTACATTTTCTCCCAATGTACGCACATTTTCAAGCCAAGAACAAATTGCGTACGCATTGTTGATAAATGAGAGCCCTGCCCTTTTCCAGATGGTTCTGTGTAACAAACCATCTGGCACGTCAGGTTACTTCTTAAATCCTCATTGGTCAAAACTAACCGCCCTGGATCGCCGAGTGTCATCGCTGACTGCCGGAAGCGCTCCTCAGCCTCCCTGTACTGGAGGAGTCCAGTCTAGCAGTGGAACGGCCTGGCTGTGACCACAGGCTGGAGCTACACTCAAACCAAGCCATGCACCCCCCCCCCCCCCCCCCCCCCACAATGGGGAACGGGACTACCTCGACATCTGGAGCAGATTTTGCAGTGTGATGGATTGCTTGGTGCGCAGCTTGCCCCATGATTGCTGTTAACATTAGAGAGTAATCAGAGATTTACAGAAACATCCCAAGTGTAACTCGATGCATAAACACACCCTACAATGCACAAAGCTTTTTTAAGGATAGGGAGCGTCCTTCCTTATAACAGGCTGTGTGTGGGTGATGGCTAGTTTACAAGCCTGGCAGTTGGCATTGCCAGTGATTAACTTTATGGGGGCGTTAGTATCTAGTCCTAAGGGTTTCGTAGCGTACTCTACTGAGACACTATTTCCCAACAAGTCAATGAAAGCTGTTAAAAAGACATCATTCAAAGCCAACAGATAAAGGTTGCGATATTGGAAAGGGTTTCGCTTGCACAACAATATATTATATCTTGTATTTTTAGCCTCAGGGATCTGTAGAAGGGAAAGCCTGGATTTATAATCAATATCTTCAAGCTTTGTCATGAACCGTCCACAGTTAAACTCACTATTATTAAAAGGCTTTTGCATCTTCTTGTTTTATGAACCAACAATGGCCAAGTGCTGCCAAGCGTTGTCCACCAGGCATTTCCTTTGTATAATTGGCTCAAACCTAATCCCACTTCATGTGTATTTAATGGCCGGTGGTTATGGTAACCTTTGCGTCAACAGGATGGAAGTGCGTGAGAAGACAAACGTACCAGCCTTTAATATCGTACTCCAATACCGCACTACCGAATGATACGTATGTTGTCATCATCATGGTCCTGACATCACCGGCCGTACGAGGTTGTTTATTTAGTGTTTTACAGGCTGTTACATTTATAGAGTTGATTCATCAAAATGAAGAGTACAAAGCTAATGTTCATGCATGTCAACAAACTGCAGAGTAGAGGGAAATTGTTAGGAGATGACGGTTACACACCGCCATTATTACACTGCTTTGTTGAATACTCGATTCTGATTGGTCAGTTACGGCATTCTGCGGTATATTGTCTCTGAATAGCAGACAGTTGCTATGAATAACAGACTGGTGCTATGGACGCAGTTCTCCATTTTTTTTTTTTTTGCGGAAACAATTAAATCATTTTTAAATCAATAAAAAAAAATGTTTTGTTATATTTTGTGTCAAATGATTGATTTCTTTAGTAAGTAGTAGTAGTGTTACAAGCAGATTTGCGTCGGGGTCCTGCATCCCCCGTCGAGGTTTATTTCGCAATATTGACCGGCCCGCTGTACATTATTCCCCCCCCCCCCCCCCCGTGCGCAGGCTGCTAGTGCTCCACTGTGTGTCTTGAGGTTCCCCTCTCAAGAGCTCTCTCTGGTAAACGTAGAGATACCAGAGACACTGGCTCTCAAGCGCCACGCTCCAAGTCCACCAATGAAAATCAGGGGTGAATTTGACGTAAACAAAAAGAAGCTGCTCCAGCTCTAAATCCATTCTGGGACGTTTTCCACATGGGAGGCCCCTGTGCACACAGACAGGATTCATTAGGGGTGACTGATGTGTGTGCCGCCTCGCCGCCAGCCTCCATGTGTGTGTTGGCGGGGCAGGCTAAACCTAGCTTGCTAGCTCGCAGATGACCGGTAACCACATCAGACACACAGACTCCCGCTCCGTCGTTGGTTCTACATTTGGGATTTCCAAACAACCGGCCGCGTACCGTAAACACGGCAGCACACACACACGCGTGTGTGTGTGTGGACCTCTGAGTGTGGATGATTACGTTTGAATGATAACCAGCTGTAATGAACTTCAAAACTTCCAGAAAATAGCTGATTGGGAGGTGTGGTACATACACAGATTGAAAGGGACATATCCCAGCACAAACGCTCATAGACAAACAAACAACACCGACACACACACACACACTGTAAAGCGAGATATCTTGATATGAATTGCGCTATAAAAAGTGAATCATCAATGATAACTCAAGTCGGTTTGAAACTGAAGCTGATGGTTGCCATAAGTCCTGATCTAGTCAGTTGGTTTGGGCCGGGCCTTAACCCCGGGTACGATACAGACTTCCTCTTCTATAACTAATTGCTCCCTCAGCGTTGCATTTTGTTGCATTTTGTCGAAGCATTTCCTGTCCCGAGTTGCATGGGAAGTCCCGCGTCATGTCTTGCGCTCGACCGTTGCCATGACAATAGTCAAACGGTTGAAAAAGACAAAACATTACAATACATCACAAACAGCAAAACAAGTACATCCACAAAATAAAAATGTAAACGTATAACGTAATGTATAGGCGCTGTGAGCAGCAGTGATTGTATAAACCATGTCACACTGACATTTTCGCAATAAATTCCCCCAGTTTTCTGCAGACCCCCATGTTGACCACTGGAATGTGATGGGGGAGCCGGCGTTGTCAAAACAATGATTGATCTGTTTTGGGAGGTGCTATGAGGGCCGGGCTTTGGGTGATGATGACCGCCACAGATAATGTGCGAAGGAGTATGATAATCATCCCCCTCTAGTATTATTTAAAATTCCTCTTGGTATCATTCAATTGTTATACATGAACACTCCTGTTAAGATAGTGGGCTTTTCCTCACATTCCTAAGGCCCAGTCTCCCACGCACACACAGTAAAAATAACATGACAAGCATTGTGGGGATAGTTGTAGAATAACACGTCTTCTGGCCTTCTGTACAAAGAACAGGCAGTAGCCTACTGAGTAGATTACAATGAACTAAACTAAAAATAACAAATGAAGGCTTTACAGCCCTTTCCCTTCTTGTGAAAGGAAAGTTTCCTTTCTCGTGAAAGGAAAGTTTGCAAATGAAAGTGCTGCAGACATTTTACGAGTGAACAAACTGCAACCCATATTCACGACCATCGCATTTGACAGCCTGCACTGTCATCTAGTGGTGAACAAGCCAAAATAAAGATGTATCTTGTTGTGGCTTAATGCTTTTGTTGTCATAGAAACACAAGGCATTAAATACCAAGGGTGAACAAGGTGTCCCTTAAAAATCCATATCATGATGTTAGGTAGACCATGTTTGGTCAACAACATAATATGGGCTTTTAGATATAATGCATATGTCTCCACACTGTTCTAACATCTTGCTGTTCAAAATGAAGTTCAACATAGCCTAACAAACACAAACAAAAATATGTAAGAGGTTTTCAAACTGGTTATTACATAATTACATTTCTATCTATCTGTCTAACTATCATTGCGTATTGAATTTACTCAGCCATATCAAGTAGCCCATAAGCAATTCAATGTTCACAAGATGAAAATAACGTTAAGTTAATAAGTTTTATCCCCCACTCTACATTAAGCTCCTGTGTGTGGTGATGAGTATCGTCCTACCGGTCTGGAAGTACAGCTTGGCTTCATCATCCTCAGGTACAGCAAACCAGTGGATCCCACAAGTGAACCACCTGAGGAATAACAGTTGTTATTTTTGTTATGTTACTGTATGTTATTATATTTATTATACTAATATTTATATATATTATCCACTTTTTTGTGTTGATACAACACAACTCAAACACTTGCAGGGAATAATAAGAGGAAATGCTCACCCATCCCAGGTTAGTGAGTGTGTACGCCCTCATCAAACCACACGGTGGCGCCATACACACGCTGGAAAACGCAAGGGACGCATTATACATTCATTTAATTTTTACAAAAGTCAACCCCAAGTCAAACGTTAACATACAATTGTACAACTTAAACAACATCATGTTCCGAAAACATGTAAATGTTGCATGGATTAAAGCTAATGCGTCTAGTTTTATTTGTTTTAAGCTTACACAATCCTTCATCATATTGCGTCTTACGGGCATCGAAATGTTTACTTCTCACCTACTATTGTAAGCGTCCTGCAACCTTTCTCTGTTGACCTGCTTGGTGTGACCGGAGCCATTACCACCTGGCTGCTGTCACGTGTTATCTGTATTATATGTATTATCTGTATGGCGGCTGGAGGTGTTTGTTTGGAGACGCGTCTCTCCGCCACGCCTCCGCGGAGCTGAGAGGGCGTGTCCCTGGGACCATGACGTCAGTCATTGGCTGGGGTTTTGCATGACAAACTCATGAACCAATTAAGAAATACATGATCATTAATTGACTATGAATTTGTTGAAAGCTCATTTGGAATTAAAATGTAAGTTATCATTAGGTTAAAACAAACTGGTTTAAAAAACAATTTTACAACATGAATAGTTGTTTTTTTGGCTTATTTATATCACTCCCTGAAACCCACTCGTATGTAGGTGAAGCCTTCAGGTTTTGAACATAGGCCTACTGATATTACCTAATATTGAACAGAGGCCTACTGATATTAGATTAATACTCAGTCTCCCCTTGAAGAAAGTTACCTTCTGTTTTTAAACATCTCTAGGAACGGACGTGGGGGCGCAGATGTGTGGTCTTAAAAAATTAATGCCATGTTGTTCTGTGTATTCGTTATTGAAATCTGCTGCACATTATTGCATTGCATTCCCGGTGTCTTATTTTCTTTATTTAGATTAGATGACTGATTGGATGATTGGGTCAATGTATTTGTAATGTTGATGATTCAGAATAAAAATGTATGCGTATTTCCCAAACGAAATGATAACTGACGAAGCTGTGGTATTTCAAGCTCCATTAGCCTTCTTAAAGGGCCCCTATTTTACCTGCAGGTGTGAGTGTGATTAGCTATTACACGCCTTTTCAAAATTGTCATGTGACTATCCTCTAGTGACATCACAAGTGGGAGTGTCCACCCAGATGTATGATGGATAGATAAGCCAGTTGGTACAGTCCACTGGGTAGGCTGGTCATACATCTGGGTGGACACTCCCACTTGTGATGTCACTAGAGGGTCGCAAAAACAATTTTGAAACAGCTTGTAATGGTTAATCACACTCACACCTGCAGGTAAAATAGAGGCCCTTTCAATGATAACTGGGATTGTTCAACCTGGACCCAATGTTGTCGGACACTATTATAAGTGTCAGACAACATTATGGAAAGGATCCCTACAAATAAATAAAACATTTGTTTTAACCTTTCACTTGATCCGGTCTGTTTGTTATTGTGTGTAACCGAGACTTGGTTACACACAATAACAAACAGACCGGATGTTTTATTTCTCTGTAGGGATCCTTTCCATAATGTTGTCTGACACTTATAGTAAAAACCTGAGCCAAACAAGCACTTTAGAGGACAACAAGCACTTTTACTGTGTTCACATCAGAAGCAAATTAAGCTGCAAAGACGCTTTGGTCGCTCATAAAGATTTGCTGCAAATATTTCTGTTCGCTTTTGTCGCTCAAGTAGCTCATGACGTACAATTCAATTTTGCAGACACATTTAAAGGAGCCGTATGCTTTTAGTACAGACAGTCATATCAAAGTGTGAACTCCCATACACTTTGGCCATATTGCAGAGATGGTTTTGCTTGTTGGATAAAGTGCTTCGACAGCAAGTAGGACAGTGATTCCCCTCCTAAAATGTAATTACAACCGAGAACAAAAAAACGTTGCATGCTGTAGTAGGCTAGTTAAAATATGTTTCACTGATCTGCATCTGCAAATCATGATCTGCACTCATTCGTCGCACACTCAAACAAATTGACAGGAGGGATAAAAGACAAGAGATATATCCCTTGTCATTTATCCCTCGTCTTGTGTATGTGACGATTTCAAAAACGTGTTTTGTTTAAAGCATGACTACACGCGATTGGTTAGATTGGTGGTATGGAGAGCAAATTAAAATGATTCCCACAAATATTTTCTATAAATACTCCCGCTTGGATCGTACAACACCGGGTGCCCAGCCACAGCCGTGATTAACTTTTCAGTCGACATTTTGATGTACAGTAGGAACCAAAGTGCCGGTGTTCCCTGGGATCCACGCAAGCGAAGAGCGTCTACATTCCGATTGGTTGTCAGTGTTTTGCCGCCGAAACGCGTCATAGTAATTTGCATAAAGTTAAACCGTCTTCAACTTTTTTTGGTCGCTCAACTTTTGCCGCTGGTAGCGTTTGTCGCGTGTGTCGCTTTGGTCGCTCTTGCCCATAGAAAGTGAATGACTTCCGGTGATTTGGCCGCTTTATTCGCTTCTGATGTGAACACAGTTAGAGGATGTGCATTGGCGGGTTGTTAATGCCCTATAGTTTTACATCGCTGTGCGTTTCTGACGGCTGACGGCTGAAGCCCTCTCGCTCAACACTGGACCAAATGCAAAAATTGTTGTCTGCATTATTCCCTGAGACCCACAAGAATGGGAAAATAGGGTCCAGGTTGAAAAAATCCCAAGTTATCCTTGAAAGGAGAAGCTCCATGTTTTTTCACCCGACCATATGTTGCATACCTCTCATCAAGAGCCATAATGCCCATGATTGCAATCCCAGGCCCACAGCGTTCCCAGCCGCCATGTGGGGCTGCTAGTGATCCGGCCAGCATGAGGACGTTTCAGAGGGAGAACCAGACCGACACACACAATTTATTACCCTATACCCCCGAGGGGGGAAACGGTCCGCCACAAATCTATACCGTCCTGTTGGACCCGGGCGACTGTTACCCCCCTTGTTCATGTCACCCTGAACCAGAACCAGGACCAACCGTATCACGCGTCACGGTTGACCCCCCCCCCCCCCCCCCCTCTCTCTCTCTCTCTCTTTCTCTCTCTCTCTCTCTCTCTTTCCTCTGGGACCTCAAGTACCGGAGAATATCCATCAGTTCATATCTTCATGTTCAGGAAGCAAACTGAGATCTGATGATGGATTTTGTGACATCCCCCCCCCAGTCTGTTTCCATCTCTGTGTGTTTTTTTAAATGTCTCTAAAAAACGCTTTCTCTTTCTCTTTTTGAACACACACACACACACAGTATACTTCCTGTTCCCGCCTGCCACCCTTCCTCAGGTCAGAGCCGTCTGCTCTCCCTGTCTGAACCCTCAGGTGTGCCCCCCCCCCCCCCCTCCCGAATTCACGACCTTTCACCCCTCATGTGCCAAACTCCATTAGCAGCAGACGGAGGTGGTGAGGGGGGAGCTGTGCTTTCCCTGCTCTGGTATGATGATGGAAACCAGGCATGTGCTGTAATGCATGTAGGTTTTGCATGTGTAATGTAATGCACGTGTGTGTGTGTGTGTATGTATGTATATATGTGTGTACGGTGTCTTTGCGTGTTCGTTTTAATGCATATAAGTGTGTCTTTGTGTGTGTGTGTATATGCATCTTTGTGTGTATGTGCGTCTTTGTGTGTGCATGTGCGTCTTTCTGCATGTATGTGCGTCTTTCTCTCTCTGTGTAGACCTATGTGTGTGTGTGTGTGTGTGTGTTAGAGGTGGCGGCGAGAACAAGAGTAAAACAAAGAGTTAGGGAGATCGAGATAGAAACCAAGGGAGAGAGAAGAGAGAGGGAGAACAGGGCCACAGAGCCCCAAACCAGCTGCATGTTCTCTGGGGACACATTTTTTAAAATTCTTTGACCTTTTACCAGCCTTCACTTTGTTCTCAACCTATCCTTGCTTAGTCCCGCCCCCTTCCCAGCCCTCCCCCCTCCTCCCACCCAATTGCAAATCCAAGGAGGCTAAATCAGGAGGTATTCCTCAACTGAACCAGTGTAACTGCTTTCTCCATTTTCTCCACAGTTGATGCATCACTGCATGGACCTATCAATGAAATGTACCGTGTCATTTAACTAAGAAGTTAACCATAAATATACCAGGAAGGAAATCGTTAATAAGAGATTCGGAAAACGCATTCATTGCAAGATTCTGAAAAATAATGTATAAATATACAGTAAGTGACTGTGTGCAATATATTAGCTAGTGATGTCATTTTACCATAATGTTATATTAACACATGGCATGCAAAAGAAAGATTAAAACATAATAATATAGATTTCACATAGGATGAGATAAGGGAAGTACAATATTGATAATAAGTATCCAACAGTGAAATGGTTCTAGCTAGATTCAATTAATCACAAATATAAATAGGTACTAGTTTGTAATCAGTAACTGACTTAATGAAAATAGAAAATAAGAGAGCGAGAGAGAACCAGACAAGACACCCTTAGTTGGCAGTGTTGAATATACATAAACCAGTAATTAATTTGCTATGAGCTCTTGCGTGCACAGCAGAGGAAGGAGGGCTGTCTTTGGTAGTGAGGGAGATGATCGTCGACGTGAAACATTTACAGCCGGACTTCTGTCTGTGCGCTTCCTCCGGTCTTTTCCATGATGACTAAAGCTTCATCCCTTCTCAAACTCGGCTTCCTCCTTTTGTAGTCACAGTGACATTGGCAGCCTGGCGTCTGATCTGCTGACGTCAATCAGTCCTGACTCACTGATTCTGTGGAGCCAACAGTCGGGTTGGAATTGAATTCACATGGATGGAAAAAAAACCCCAGAATAAACGGTTAACTTTAAGATAGATATGCAAATTAACTTGGCTAAATAAATGTTCCCATGGATGAAGCCTGGACTTTTCCAATTCCGATGTTCAATCCAGCTATTCTGCTGGCTGGAGTGTTTTAATCAAATGAAATATCTATGTCTGTGCTGGTGCATTTTTCCCTGTTATTTCATTCTGTCTGTGGTTTGTGAATTGGGATGAGGCCATTGGTTTGTTCATTGTGTTAATCTGGGACAACACGTACCCCCTAGCAGTTCATAAACTGGTCACTGGGTTTGCAGGTTAGAGCAGGACTCCCGACTTTTCTGAGCAAAGTGTCCTCCTTAAGCACGACGCCAAGGTATGTTCAATGTGCTGGTTGTTGCCTGGTGTGGTTCAAGTGTGGCATTACCTTTACAGCATGTTAAAGCCATTTTCTGTATTATACGAATGCAGCGCATTAGTTGAACCACTGTGTGATCTGAAGCCAGTGAACATGTTGATATTGAATGAAATGCATTGACCACTGCCAGGGTTGGGGGTTCAATTCCCACCGGGGCCACCCATGCTTAGAAGGTATGCACTGACAGTATTTTAAGAAGCTTTGGGAAAAGTGTTCACCAATTGGTGTATATTATTAAGTATTAAGTACATACTAAAAGATTTCATTAGGATTGTGAACTTGACTTGTTGCATCACCGCTGACGTCAAAAGCTGGTCTATTTCTGTCCTTTGTTTTCCTCTGTATTCACTTACCACGTTCCTCTCTCCACTCTTTTTTCCTATTTTCTCCATATTTGGACGTGGAGGATCTAGCCTCGTCTATCATGTTGTCTTTTCTCTTTATCTTCTGTTTGTCCTCATTTCTGTACTTTTCCCTTTGCCCCCTCGTTCCCTTGGCCCCCGAAGGCTAAATCCTGCTTGCTTATATGTGCTTTCGGGCCAGACTTGGTGCCGATTCAAATGCCTCATAACACTTGCCAAATAATGAGACCTTTGGCGGCACCCTTCCAAAAAGGTAGACACCCGCTTGCCAAATAGCAGTCTTGTTTATTTTTCGTCTTTTCATTGGCTGTGGTAAGAAGGAACTTTTCTTTGGCCCCTCCGTTAGCCATTTTTAATGTTGCTTGTGTACGCCAACACTGTTGACACAGCCACGGAAAAAAAGACTTGCAAATTGCCTCATACTACGTATTTTACTATTCTCTCTCTCACTCTCTCTCTGTCTCTGTCTCTCTCTGTCTCTGTCTCTCTCTGTCTCTGTCTCTCTCTGTCTCTGTCTCTCTCTCTCTCTCTCTCTCTCTCTCTCTCTCTCTCTCTCTCTCTCTCTCTCTCTCTTTCTCTCTCCATGTATTCCAGATGTGAAAACAGGATCTGAGCCCACGTTGATTAGAAGGAGTTAATTTCACAGCAGTTGGAAAGTGGAGAGGATGGGGAAGGTGGTGGGTGGTGATGGTGGGAGGTGGAGGCGGAGGTCGTGGGGGTGGGTGTTTGGTGGAGGTGTGGGGCTTATTATAACCACCATCTACAGCCTGAGCTAATGCCTGAAGCTGGAACCTGGAGAGGGTCGGGTAAGGTTAGGGGGAGGGTGGAAGAGGTGGAGGTCATGGCGGTGGGTGGTTGGCGGAGGTGTGGGTACAGCCTGAGCTAACGTCTGAGAAGACCCAGGGGGGGGGACGTACCTCGGGTCTGACCCAAACAGAGAGGAGGAGGTAAGGGGCTGTGGAGTCTGGAGAACTGGGGGGAAGGGGGTTAGAAAATGTAAACACATGAACTGCATAAGCGGACAATGCCTAAAGGTTCATCTGGGATCCAGCCGTCCTACTATGTTACAAGCAGAACTTCTGGGGGGAGACGGCACAGAGCCTGGGCCGGAAACCAACCACTGCAAGGGGCGGAGTTACGCCGGGTTTCCTGTTTCGTTATCAGAAGGGGATTTAAGTAAGTATATTTCTACAGACATCAAAATGGACGCCAAGTCCCAAAGTTAAAAAAAAGGGGATTTCTTTTCCCACATTCCTATTGAAATAGTGAGAGCAAACCGTGACACTGCCTCACATTAGTTCCACTTTATCTGCTGGACGAAGAGCCCCCCCAGGGTGCAGTGAAAACACAGAAGTTACTGTATATCTGTGCTGTGAGCCCAGAAGGGAGGGACTTGTGGTCTTCATGGTCTTTATGACCATAAAGAGAGACTATGAGTATACTTTCATCCAAAGTGTAACAATTCAGATGAATGCCGACAGACTGGGGATCGAACCCTGTACCTACCCTCTGGGAATCGAACACCTATAGTCCCGGCATGATCCTTCCCCCCCGTCCCCAATCCTACAACAACAGCGGCATACGCATATGTTTGTCTGTTTGTCTGTCCCACCGCTTCACAATGCCCTCAATGTCTTTGCGGGAGCGAAGGAGAAGAGGCCCGTTTGTGTGGCGCGGCAGCGAGATGCAATAGGAGCGCTTGGAAAGCGAGACGGGGCTGGGCGGAGCGGGCGAGGCGAAGGGGTGACAGAGAGTCATTGTATGCGCTGGAGTGAGGCAACCGGGTGAGGTGGGGCACGCGGGGTAGAAACTTTAGCCCCGCGGAAGTATTATAAAAGAAATAACAGAGGAAGCGAACAGAGGACCGAGCGAAGGAAAGCAGGGGAGGGGAGGATGTAGATGAGGAGAGAGATAGAGAACGCATAGGAGAAGAAAACAAGAAAACAGAGTCGACTAAAGCCAAGCGCGTGTGGTGCAGCTAAGGGCGTGTGACCATGGAGTAGTTCACTAGGGGGCGGGGGGGAGGGGGGGGGAGGGGGGGGGGACAACATGGTCATGTAGGCCAAACAGGAAGCAAGAAACCGGAGATGAGGTGGTGGGGGGGGGGGGGGGGGGTGATGGGCGGAGAATCAGCAAGTGTGACAAAAGGTGTGAAGAAATATATAAACAGGACAATAAAAGATGAAAGTGGGACCCTGGGACGCTAGCAATTTAAGCTGAGCGGATGTGTACCTCTCTAAGTGTAGGAGGAGGAGTAGGGGAGGGGGGTCTGTACATGGGAGGTCATGTGACATGGGGGGGGGAGAAGGGTGCAACAACTTTGGGGGGTATCCACAAACGCCCCCCCCCCCCCCCAGATGAATCCAGCATGTGTGAGAGAGGCCAACGCATTTTAAAGAGGGTGTGAGAGACAAAAAAGAGTGAGGCAATTGTTTTTAGAGAGCGAGGACTACTTCTGCCTCCCCCCCTCCCCCTCCTCCTCCTCCTCCTCCTCCTCCTCCTCCTCCTCCCATCCTCTCCCTCTCCTTCCTCCGAGAGGGGCGAGCGAGGCCGAGGGAGAGCCAGGAAAAGGGGAAGGGCCTTTTATTTTTCTCTTCCTCCTGCGTTACAGCTGACAAAAACAGCTGGGGAGTCCAGAGACCAGAGCCCACTAGAGAGAGGTGCAGGCAGAGAGGAGTAGGAGCTGGGAGGAGGAGGAGGTGGAGGTGGAGGAGGAGGTGGAGGAGGAGAAGGATCACCTAGGGAGGAGATTCTAAGGAGTGGGAGCCAGAGGAGGAGTAGGAAGCCAGGACGAGGAGTAGACCAGGGTCCCAGTGTGCATCTCTATGGGTTGTGCTCTGAGTTCAGAGTGGTCCGGACAGCAACAGGACGTACAAGTGTTGCCGACGGCAACTGTTGCCAGGAGCTCCTCTCAGAAGAGGAGGTCAGTGGAGAGGAGCAACAGCGCCAGGATGAGGCTGACCAAAGTAAGCGTTGTGTGTGTGTGTGTGCACACATGTGTTTGTGTCTGTGTGTTTGCATGCACGCGTGTGTTTGTTTGTTTCTATCCCGCCAAGATGAGGTTGACCAAAGTAAGTGTGTGTATGTGTGTGTGTATGTGTGAGTCTGCGCGAGTGTGTGTGTGTGTGTGTACGTCCGCAAGTGTTGTTTATATCCAGTGTTGTTTATATCCATCCCTGTTTGAGTGTTTGTTTTACAAGCGCGCCTACGTGCACCGATGCAGTGGACACAGACCCCCGATGGGCATAAAAAGACTGCAAAAAGTGAACATTAACACAGGCATGACTGCAGACACAGTCGCACACACACATAACACAAGCACGTGTAAAGGTAACCTTTCTTAGCCTGAACGCTGCAAAAGACACGTGCAGCGTTGTGGTAGCATAATGGACTTCGGCCAGGGATTCCTGGTCGACTGCACAGAGATTGAGTGCACATTGTGGGGGTGTGGGGGGGGGGGGGTGAGGAGGGGGATAGACCCCATGCCAAAGCTGGACTTGACTCACTTAGTCTGGATACCATGTTGGGTATTAAGTGGGAAGTGGCAGAAAAGTTACGGCACGTTAGCGAAGGCATTGAGAGAAACCCGCCGAAACGATGCAAAGTCGCAACGTTAACATGCATACGTTTGATGCACTTGTTTGAATGCGTTCGGCGACGGAAAGTTGGGATTTATTTACACGGGAGAAACGCGTCTCCACAGAGATTTGGCGTTGGGAAAAACAAGGGACAAATAGGCATGCATTTTTAGCTGCTGAGCTCACCGGTGTTATTCGATTTAGCACATAAGCCGGTAGGTCGTGTTAACGAGAAACGTATGTTTTCCAAGACAGACCCTGCAGCATAGACACATTATAAATCTAGAGTGAACCGACTAAATCCAATTGATCGATACAAATGTTATACACACATATATAAATATATATATATATATATATATGTATGCGATTCTTGTGTCCCTTTCTCCAAAGACGATGAGTGTGGCTCCTCAGAGGCCACATCTGGGCTGAGGTACAATAGCTCTGTTGTGGACCCCCCCCCCCCATCCTCGGGGGGGGGGGGGGGGGGGGGGGGGGGTCCACAGCTAAAGTAAACAGCGCTAGCGGGGCAGGCTAGCGGCAGCAGCATGGCTTCTCAAGTGCTATGACTCACGCACTCGGTAACCGGAGCCCTCTGTCTGGAGAAGGCGCCGGCGCTGTACGTCACACTTCGTCCAGTACGGCCATTACAGAGGGAGCTCCAACACACACACACACACACTTGTGGGAGATGTGTGTGTGTTTGTGTTGCTGTGTGTTTTGTGTTTATGCGTGCTTGCGTGTTTTGTTTATGTGTGTCGAGTGATGTGTGTGTGAATGTGCCTTTGTAAGTACGTGTCTTGCCTTGGGAAAATGTGGTGTGACGTTGTGCTCAGCCCTCGGTGTGATGTGATGCGTTGTGTATTGTGTGTGTGTTTGTGTGTGTGTGTGTTGTGTGTATACGTGGAGTTGTCTCCATGGCTGTGAGCAGCGTGGGAACGTGGGGGCCTCTGGTCCCCATCGTCCATCTGCAGCCGGTCAGCTGGTCCTGTACTACTGTGGGAACCACTTACAGCCCACTCCTCTCCGCGTTCTTCCGTTTTTTTCCCCATCTTTTTATTTCTCTTCTCACTTATTGAAAATGATTCCATGTCTTTCCTCTTATTGCTCTCCACCTTCTCCTCCATCGTTTCTCCTCCTCCCCTTTCTCCCTTTCTTGTCCTCCTCCTCCTCCTCCTCCTCCTCCTCCTCCTCCTCCTCCTCCTCCTCCTCCTCCTCCTCCTCCTCCTCCTCCTTCTTTGTTGAATCTTGTGGATCCAAGAGTGAATGGTGTTTGTGTTTCATCTCACTCTCATTGTGGTGCTGTAATTCTCTGATTATTGTAGACGTCCTTGCATCTTACACATCATTACAGAGTACTGGTTTCATTTTGTCGACAGATCGCAACCAGTGTTGCCCTCTATTTTGTAAAATTGCATTTCATATTAAATAGAGTATTTTGTTGTACTTTCTATGATAGTCCACAATGTGTATTTATGTTACATATCCCCCGCGGGGTCCTCCTTCTTATTACATTTTCACTTGACAGAAGTCATTTCTTTCAATCTCCTCACCATTGGCAGGGAAGTATCACATATCGAGCGAGAAACACAAGACGAATGCGACCTCTTGGAGTAAACAGCGACTGCGACATTGTGACATGGTACAGTGGCGTATCGATAAACAGCCCTCAGTTTAAAATAGCTTCCTCAGAGCAGAGCCGCCGGTACTACGGTCTGGCGCTATCTGCTACGTTACCATTCCCGTTCTGCTGTCTCAGGACTTAGAGAACGATGCAGTGTTTACCTGAGTGGAAGACGACCAGACGCTGAGGTACCACGCTGTGGGAAGTGCTTTTATTGACATCTAATTATAGAGTTGGCGCTCCCACGGCCGGCTCTCGCGGAGGTTTGTTGTGAAACGGTGACCTGATCGACGTGAGCTGATAAAGGCCGACTGTGTGTGTAATGGTTTAACGTCTTCTTGGCAGCTGCCGTACACAAAACATGGATTTAATTCCCATAAATACCCGGCCAAGGATCACAGGCTGTATGTGGTTATTATAATGTCATGACTACAAAGCAGTTCAACTTACTGAACACATTGTCTCAAAGCATTTAGGTTTGTTTTGCAGAAAGGCTCCTGTTCTATTTACTATTATTTATTAATTTAGCAGACACATTTTCATCAAAGTGACTTGCAGTGAATTCATTTAGTCTAGTCTGGAGTCCAGTGTGACTCTAAGGGGCAGCAGTGGCTCAGGAAGTAGAGCGGGTTAGTCTGGCAACTGGCAGGTTGCTGGTTCAATCCCTGGCTCCTCCTCCCTGAGCAAGACACCGAACCCCAAACGCTCCTGTTGCCTTGCATGGCTGACACTGCCGTCGGTGTATGAATGGGTGTGTGAATGTGAGGCACTAATTGTAAAGCGCTTTGAATGGGCATAGGTCAGAAAAGCGCTATATGAATGCAGTCCATTTACCATTTATTGTTACTTACATTGGAAGCTAGACTAAATAATAGACTGAAATCAAAGTAATATAGAGAGATCACAGCTAACACCACATTACTGGCGTCATGTACTTACAGGGCAGTGCAAACACCATCTTCTGTAGACTTGTGGGGGACCTCAGGCATAAACAGTGTATATATATATAATCAGCTATGTGTTTTTTGCATACTTCATGTTCCTCAAGCTAGGAGGGTCCGTCTCATGATGGCCACGGGCCACAGGCATTCACAACACACGCACACACGCACATACGTAAGCACACACACACACACACACACACAAACACACACACACACACACAAGCACGCACGCATACAAACACACACACACAACCCCCTCCGCCCCCCTCCAACATTCAAAATAACATACAATACAACTTAATGCTCTACAAATCAACTAGTGTCTAGTACATTAAATAATAATACAAACTAACAGAAATGGGTCGAAATGTAATTGGAATTGAATTGAATTGAATTGAATGTGTCGTTCCCACGCTCTCTCATGTTACAAATTACGGAATTCCTGTGTAAGGTCCAAACCCATGGGGTGTGTGTGTGGAGTCGGCCGGATTCCTGTGGGTAGAAGAACTAATGTTCTGGTCCAGGACTGTGACCAGGGGTTCGAGGAATGCTCTTTTTGTGTAGTTTTTTTATGGGGGGGGGGCAGACGTGCATATGAAAGCTGATGAGGACAAATAGAATCGGCGTAAAGCTTTCGCTCCCTCCTGAGAAACACATAAGTCCTGGATTTCAGCGACAGCCTCTAAACCAAACACCTCGCCGCAGACCACGCACCAAATATGTTCTCCTGTCTCCGCTCCCTGCGAACACCTCGCTTGATGTTGATCCAAGATTGACTCTGAACAGAAGAATGTTTGGAGGGAACAGATTCAGGGAGCAGGGTGGGTTTCCTGGCAGCGCCAGAGGCGAACAAGAGGCGAACGAGAGGCGAACAGGGCACCTGAAACAGGGGCTGGTGGGGGGGTGGGGGGGTAGGATTCAGTGTTATAGTACCCAAGGGCACGCTGGACTCAGCTGATTACTCCCGTGACGCCGCTGTTCCTTCGCTGGGCCTCCTAGACCCGCTCGCTCAGTTTGATTCTCATGTGGGTCATGTGTGTTCTCCGTTTCTCTCTCTGGTGCATTCGCTTCTTTCTCTTAATGCTCGGTCTCTCTCTCTCTCTCTCTCTCTCTCTCTCTCTCTCTCTCTCTCTCGCTTTTATTTCAGTCCTTCCACAGCTGTACCATATCAGCCCTTGGCTTAGCAACGCTGTCTTACACAATCAGAGTTTAGGCTTCATACCCCACTCTCCTGCTCCCTTCCTCCCCTTCTTTTTCTTCCTCCTCTCCTCATCCTCCCTTTTCCCCCCTTCTCCTCTTATTTCCTCTTGGCTCCAGCCCACTCCGCCACATCCAGCCGGGCGCTGTGTCTCTGCCTCTCTCTCTCTCTCTCTCTGTCTCTCTCCCTCTCTGGTACATCCAGTACGCTCCAGGCTCTTTCCACTTCCTCTAAGCCTTAAATCTTCTGTTCTGGAGACAGGTTGGAAAAGAAGCAGCTGGTGGAGGGCAGCGCTGTCGTATCCCGTTGGTCTGAACGCACCTTGTGTCCCGGTAGCGTTGCACTGTTGGCGCGTTGGGCTGGTTTTGTTTTTGTTTTAGCTTTGAGGCACTGTTACGTAAAGCTGCAAGAGCAATTTTCCCTCGCCCACTTTGTTTTAAATTGGTGTGCTTACTGACAAACACAGAGGGTTTGAGGTCTGTTGCACGGCCTGTTTGTAGGTGGGCTCCTTATTACATTAAGTAACATACGGTTTTGAGTTTTACGTAATTGATAAAAGGCTCAGTCAAGGCCTAGATTTAGTGCCTATGATGTCATGTCATGTGTCTCTTCTCTTCGTTTCATCAAGGGAGTATTTTGTGTTGACAAATGCTGTGATAATAGGCTGGAAGATGCACGCATGCACACACACACACACCTGTGTGTGTCACATCTCCTCCATCACCCCCCCCCCCCCCCCCCCCCCCATTCCTCTCCTCCTCTTTTTAGCTCCCTGGAAAAGCAAAGCATCCAGCAGTTAACCCCCCCCCCCCTCACTTGTGCTGAGATGCCATAGTTCTGAGTCAGAGAAGAGACTTGTGCTCCCACATGCGATGCTCCATGTGTTGTTTTTGGGGTACAGGGCTAGCCTAGCACTTAGCAACACAAGCTCAGTGTTGATGACTAGCAGGGACACATACTGTACAGTCCACAGACCCGTATAGTCAATCCCACACATATGGGAGCAACTAAAGGCTTGCAGTGTCAGACGGAGGTAATGGTATGTGTATTAGCAGTATTACTGTATAGTACGGTAATGAGATTTGGCCTTGAAATGTACAGGTGGAGAGTCCCAGATGGGCCTATGGGCTGCTTTGATCTATGCATGCATGCATACAAACACCAGGAGGCTCTGTCAACATATACATTCATTATAATATTAGCTGGAACACAACGCGTCTTAGAAAATGTCTTTGTGTATGCAACTGACATGAAAAAAAGCAAGCCATTATGAGTAAGCCATTAGTCCTAACTACAATTGGAAAATATATTACAAATTGAATAATACAATTACAGCATGTGTTCCAGTAATCCCCTAATCAGATGTATGTATTAGCTCCTAACACTTCAGCTCTCTATCTGTTCTCAATGGAGGCAACGGATAATAATACCAGGGTGTGTTGTTTCGTCACATGGTGTAGTTCCCCTGGTCGCCCACTGGGTGGTGCTGTTAGCCAGGTACACAGCAGCCCGCCGTCTCCACATGATCCACACCAAAGGCCACTATTTCTACAATCAGAATCAGTCAGAATTATTTGAACATACAAGGAAAGTGCATAAAATACATAAAACAACACGATAAGCAAAAAAAAAAAAAAGAACAGAATATTGAACAAGAGAAATTAAAACAAAACATCAATTAACAATAATTACACACTGGGTTACTAAGAACTACACAGATATGTAGGCTCTGCGTGGCTATAGAGGCCATAAGAGGGCTAGAGGGTCACTACACTTCTATAAGCCTTATAGGAAGGCAAATATACACTGAATATTATACTGGAGTTAAAAAAAAGTGTGCTAATTGGCCAAATGCCTCCCTAATGACTTCATGTATTGGTCCATTGAAGGCACCCACCCATCCTGCACATACTGGGGGTCCAGGAAGCGCGTGCTTTCAGGGGGGCTATAATGACTTCACTTCGCTTCCCACGAAGGACATCCTCCACGCCCTCCTCCAGCCAATCAGGAGCGCGCGTCCTCACGCTCCTCTCCGGTTGCGACCAATCAGGGGGACGCGCTTCTAGTAATACTATTCTGCAGCCCCGCCTCTCAGGGAGGAGGAGGGAGGAGGGAGGGAGGAGGGGTGTGGGGGGCAGCAACCCAGAGCAGAAAACACGTTGTTACAGAAGGATGTCCCTCAGCTTGCTGAGCTCTCCATAACAGCTGTATCCTCATGAGCCAAAAACCTGGATTAGGGAAAATGAATAAGGTAAAGTCATCTACAACTGTACATGTTTTCACGACTAACTTTGTGTGTGTGTGTGTGTGTGTGTGTGTGTGTGTGTGTGTGTGTGTGTGTGTGTGTGTGTGTGTGTGTGTGTGTGTGTGTGTGTGTGTGTGTTTTGTTGTTGTTGATGTATTTGAGTTTCGGCATTTGGGAGTCGGGGACATAATCTGGGAATGTGTTGGATAGACTTACTTATTCAGCCTATAGCTTTACGCTTTCCATGCGGAGACTTTCCTTTTCTATTCCTATATTTAAAGAAGGAGGGGATCCGGAGCAGGACCACCTCTCTCTCTCTCTCTCTCTCTCTCTCTCTCTGTCACTCGCTATGATGTCTCTGGTTGTTTCCAAGCTGTCAGGACTGTCCCACGCAACTTTTTTTGTCTTTTTCTTTTTTTTTTTTTTTAACCGAAAATGGCATTATTACGCACAGTTGAAACCGTTCAAATTCCCTCGGTTTGGCATCGCTTTGCTCGTCGTTGTCGGTGTTCTTTGCTTGACATAGCCCTCTTTATCCCCCTGACGTCAAGTTATGAGTCTTGAGTCATTTGATGGCGCGCCCCCCCCCCCCCCCCCCCCCCCCCCGCATCTAATTGGATGGTTTGTGCGCGTTCGCGTGATCAATGAACGCACCCGACTTTCTCTGTCTGTGTGTGTCTGTGTGTGTTTTGTGTGTGTGTGTGTGTGTGTGTGTGTGTGTGTGTGTGTTTTTTGAGTGTGTGTGTTTTGTGTGTGTGTGTGTGTGTGTGTGTGTGTGTGTGTGTGTGTGTACAGAGAGTAAGAATGTGCTACGGCGCAGGGAGTGAAGAAAGATTGCGGGTTAAGTGCAAAACGCGTGCGTCATTTTTGACGGCATCAAGAGGGACGTGATTAATGACGGGAAGCAGGAATCATCAGCATCCTTTTTAGTTATCAGCACCCGACCAATATAGCCTCGGTATTGTACACACACACACACACACACACACACACACACACACACACACACACACACACACACACACGCACGGCCTGTATTGAACCAAACAACATATACCATATCATATTTCCTTCCTTTCGGGTCCAAACGCATGTAAAAGGGGTTTTTATCCCGCGATAACATTGTCCCCACATCTCCGACCTTTCCTCGCTCCCTCTGATAACACCGCAGCGCTCATTAACAAATTGCTTCCTGCATGAAAAAAAAAATCCCATGGTTTGTCCGATAAATTAGTAATTACGTCACAGGGGGGGGGGGGGGGGGGGGGGGGGGGGGGGGGGGGGGGGGGGGGGGGGGGGGGGGGGGGGGGGGGG
>JAOPHQ010005722.1:0-95000 GCA_030340625.1 Merluccius polli
TGTGTGTGTGTGTGTGTGTGTGTGTGTGTGGGGGGTGTGTGTGTGGGGGGGGGGGGAGGGGGGGGGTCTCTGTAAGTAGCCGATGATGGCTCTCGGACCACCGACCCACTGGACCTCTGGCCTGATTAAATCAGCCCCGACCATCATTAGCCAATCATAATTAGTCTTCATCTCCCCCTCGGCCAGGCCAGGCAGTTGACCCACACCCCCCCCCCCCCCCCTGCCCCCCCGCCTCCTCTTCCTCTTCCTCCTCCTCCTCCTCCTCCTCCTCCTCCTCCTCCTCCTCCTCCTCCTCCGCACAGCATGGAAATAAATTGTAACGCTCATTTCCTGTAGGCTCCCACTCTGAAGTCTCTCACCCCATGTATGTTTGTCACACAATCGGTCCTTGTTTACACGCCATCCATCCTAGCAGAGCAAGCTCTGTTTTTTGGGGTGGGGGGGGGTGGAGGGGGGGGGGGATGATCTCAGATTGATGTTCGGTTGCTATGCGGACGGAGCGCTGCCACGGCAAAAAAAGTCACGACCTTCCTGTTTGGCCCGCATAATAACTTTATTGAGATCACTACAAATTACCCCCGCATTTCCCCCTCCCCCCCCCCCCCCTTAGTCCGCACAGCACCGCCTGCTCCTCGCCGGGCAGGGGCAGGACTCAGGCTCTTTCATGTGGCATGTCTTTTGAAGTTGGCAGTAGATAACTGTGAGACCTATGCCGAGAGCAGAGGGGTTGGTGGTGGTGGTGTGGTGGGCGGTGGTGGGTGGAGGTTGTGGGTGGGGGGGGGTGTAATGTGAAGGGAGGAGAGAGGGTCACCCGGCCAAACAATGGGCCCCCCTCAGAAAACAGAGTCCCTCTGAATGCAACTTCAAAAGAGTCCCCGGTGTCAGAGGCTGCGTTTCGGGGCAGTCGCTGGCTGCGGCCGCGGCGTTTGGGGATATAAATGTTTTATTAGAGGGAACACCTCCTCAGGGCCGGCCCTGTCACTCTCTCAGAGGTGAGGAGGAACAAGGAGCCACTGTGGGCCCCTGGGAGCTACATCAAACGTATGCAACGCACACACACACACTCTCTCTCTCACACACACACACACACACATACACTCACACCACACACTCACACACACATACAAAGTGCACACAGTTGTTCATCACAGTCAGAAATGTGGGATCACTTGAACTCTCTTCACAAGTTCTTTTTGATACACTTTTTTTTTTTCGAGGCTTGTTGTGTTGAAAACAAACTGTCGCAGATCTGAAAACGAGACCGATTCACTGCACTACATCTGTGAACCAGATGCATTTGTGGATACATCGGGGTTGTTATCAATACATGGTAAATAAAGTCTGTGTGTTTATGCTTGTGTGCATGTGCGCGCGCGTGTGTGTGTGTGTGTAGGTGTGGGTGTGTGTGTGTGTGTGTGTGTGTGTGTACAAATCCACCCAAACCGAAAGCCATCAGTCTTTTCAAAAGCCTGTTAATTCCAATGCGTTTCCTGGCACTAAAAGTCAAGACAGCCATGATGTATTTTAATATTTTTCAAATATTTAAAAGGCCTAATGGGGAAAGGACAAGAAATAATATCCAGCCACATCCACGGCCGATCCAACCATGTAATATTTAGCATCTGCGTCACAAGACAAGTATTGTAATTTACTAAAAAAGGATCCATAATTCAGTGACAGTCTACCCTGGCATGTTTCCCTATGAGGGGCTGTGCGTGTTCAAGGAAGATGAATGTGAGAGCAGAACCCCCTGAGATCCAGATGGTACGTTCCCAACAATAAGATTTGGAAGAAAAACAATCTCCTTCTCCAGTGTCTGACAAAGCTCACTTTGTCATCGTCTGCCAGACCTGTCGCTGACAATAATGAGTTGAAGTTATGAGGTTATTCAATGAAAGTTTGTAAGTAACAATCGGTCGGTGTTTCCTCACTGTCCTCACTGTCCTGATGGCTGTATCACCCAAATCTACAACCATTCCTCGATCAATCTTCAGATTGAAAAACGAGTCTTTGAACAATGATTATTATTAACCAACTGATTCTCCCTGCAGTAACACAACGGGCCACGAACAGGAATAAAAAAACATCTCAATCCTTTTTTTTTTTTTCTATCAGTCCCTTTAATACACAGCAACGTTTTCGGATTAACGTTGAAGACACAAGCCTCTTTTGTGTACTTTGTTAGCTGCATTATTGGTTGTTGTTGCATCACCGAATCCTTATAAAAGGCACAGAGTCACTGGGGACACTGCGGTCCCTGTGTCCCTGCTGGAGTCACAGAAATTAAGGGAGCTAAACATTTGTACTCCACTTCCTGTGTACGTCCCCCGCCGCTCCCAAGGCATAGCGATATCACCTTAACCGCCATGAACATCGCATCCCATCCTGTAGGCATTTTCAACCACAGTGTCATTGCGTTGTATTTTCGAGTACACAATATATATGGAAATCCCTGGTATTCGTTAAGAGGGTGTTTGACCTCTTACATATCGGCACGGGGGGAAAAAAAGGAATCGAGTCGTAGTTCTGGAGCGAAAAAAGGGACATTAAGGTTGTTTTTTTTTTGTTGACGATTGCCGCGCTCTCGTTCAAAGCGACTTCTAATTGATAACGGCGGAGGAGCGAGCGGTGAACTTTAAATAGACAATTCTAATTATCGGCTTTAAGAAGCGGGTCTTTTTGGGAAATGTTATGGCATTTGGAACAGGATTAATGGGCGAGCGAGGCGCTGGCCACCCCCCGGCTCAATGACATTAAGGAGAGGTGGGGGGGGGTGAGAGAGGAGCGCCGCCGCCGCCGACGCTGAGCGGAGCAGAGCCACTCATCACAGCGGCCAGGGCACCCACTGCCTTGGGCAGCACACACACCGTGGGAGTGCAGGAGGAGGTGCTGGGGGAGCAGAAGCACTGGTGGAGGTGGTGGGGGTGGTGGTGGTGGGGGGGGGGGGTATTACATTAGTCATCCCATCGGGAGGCCTTCCAAGCCCCAGATACGCAGGTAGAGCGGTACAGCCATGGACAGACACAAGGTCTGGCTGGGTGACAGATAGACCTTTGTTTTGTGTGGTGTTCAATTCATTAGCCTTTGAAGGCCTTAAAGGGGAACTTCAACCGATTTTCCACCCGGCTTTGTATCATTGCAATGTGGGTGTATGCAAATGCACAATGCTTTCCTTTCCTGCGCCCAGATCTTCCCTCTACTCTTGTTCACCGGATGCTGGATTTCGCGTCGATGACGTGAAATTCGTCACCCGGTAGAAGGTAAGGGTAGGTAAAGGGAAGGATGATGATGTGATCGTTGACGGAGATGAGGGTTTTTTGGAGGGTGCGGTCCATTTTGGCGCTTAAATGTGTTCTGGTCGGATGTCACCAAGGACCGACTGGGACGAGTCCTCTCGAGGTGAACCCAGGATCGGTAGATGTATATACACAGAGCGAGGCACGGTCGCAATTTAACACACATAAACTCATTAAGCCAATACATATGGTCTGTTATTACGGGGGCCCATTTGAATGGAGTTGGTATTCCTCGGCCCAATTTCGAAATTTTAATATGGATTTATTCAATAGAAATCCCCACTTCTGCGGATTATATAAATTACATTACATGCTATTACATAGCGTAATTGGCTAATTCAGATTTCAAGGACACATTCATGTATTTCAATGTATCTAAAGTAGCCCCCTCAAGGGACTATTCCAGCAGGGATACACTCCTTACATCTGCATGATTTGAGGCCCCTTTGATGCAGCCTAATACTCTACATGTCACACTACAGCCCCAAGCCGGACTAGAAGACAAAAAAAAGGCCCACACTAAGAGTATAATCCTCACTGTGACCAGGGACCAGGGGTGCCCGCATGTCTCTGGCTACACAGTAACCGACCAGCCTGGATGAAGTCCTCATCAGGGGCTCTTAAGGCACCCTGATGACCACATCTAATGTGGTCCGGCTGGCTCCCAGCGGTCTGGGTGGGGGTTCCAGATGGAGACCCCA
This sequence comes from Merluccius polli, assembly GCA_030340625.1. NCBI lineage: Eukaryota > Metazoa > Chordata > Actinopteri > Gadiformes > Merlucciidae > Merluccius > Merluccius polli. The sequence continues at coordinate 3,998 of JAOPHQ010005722.1, forward strand.
GCGCTCTCCCGCAGGGGTCTTTAACCGCCCCTTGGTTCTTGGAGACAGGGGTCAGACGTGATGAGGGGCTGGGGACAGCAGGGGGGCCGCTCTGGGTTTAGAGCTGCAGGTGATCTGTACGAGGTCCCCAGGCAGGATTTCCTGGCAAAGGCGGGGGGGTGGTCCAAAAAAAGAATAATGGCAATGCGGAAGTAGTACACACACACACGCACGCACACACACACACACACACACACACACCATACACAATAGCATCTCAAGAGGTGAGAAGAGGTGCGTATGGCTCGCATGTGGAGGGGAGGGAGGGGTGAGGCGAAGTCTGGGTGTCTGCATGGCGCCCACCCCGGTTCCCTCTGACTCCGACTCCGACTCTGACTCTGACACGATGGGAACCTGTAAACCTTTTAACCTCACCCAGGAAACCGATCCCATTATCAAAAGGGATTTTCCGTCCGGCCCTCACTACTCTGGGGCACGGCACACAGCGACTTCATATCACCGCCTAATATCTTAATTGACGGGGGAATCAGGGACTTCCGAAGTCTGGTCACATTATGGAGATACTTTTTGGGAAAGCATAATTTAATCTTTAACCCGGCGTCGGCAGAAGAATGTATGTCTTTGTTTGGTGTGTGTGTGTGTGTGTGTGCGTCCCCCCCACCCTCACCCTCACCCCCACCCCCACCCCTTCCCTGAGGACAGGTTAGTCTCTCTGTCTGGCTGTGAGACTACCCAGCATGCTCCTTGAGGAGGTTCCCACTGGGAAGCCAGCACCTCAGGCTCTGGAGACAGAGAGAGAGACAGAGAGAGAGAGAGAGAGAGAGAGACACAGAGACAGAGAGTCATTCTATGGCCTAGTCTCAGGAAGTTGAGTTTGTTTAACTCAACAGTATCCAGACCATTACCTCATTATATATTATTATAGTCTTACTGTTCACTGTGTATACACATTTAAATTTGTATCGTATTTTTAGATGATTTCATGCATTTTTATTATTATTATTATCTCATAGCCTATGTAGAGAGCGAGAGAGAGGGAGAGAGAGAGAGAGAACTTATACTCTTGCCTGGAAGTTAAGTATTTTAATGTATAACTGGTTTCTTAATTTTCTGCTAATGAATACTCTCTCATACACACACACACACACACACACACACTACTCTATAATTGTACGTATAGCAGTTGTAGTTGGTGTAACAGCACACCAGTACCCTAATGCACACATTAACAATTGCCTTAAAATAGTCTATTATTTGGCTAATAATCTAATTACCGGTAGCCAAAGGGACAAACAGTTTATGAATGAAGACTAATAGGTTTTATATTGCATGTGTTTATGTATGTTATGTCTGCTTATGATTTTTGCATTTAACCTTTGGGTCTTTAGCATGATTATCTTTTCTTCCCATGCATGGCTGTTAACAACTTTTCCATGTTTCAGTTTAGTTGAATGGAGGAACCAGGAAGGCACTTTATAAACACACCATTTTTTAATGTACTTCACTTCCATATGAGCTCATGTAATCCCTGTATTTATATTGTTCTTCTGAACAAAACTAAGACAGAACTCGCCTGTGTGTGTGTGTGTGTGCGGGCGTACATGTGTGCGTGTGTGTGCGTGTATGCGTGTATGTGTGTGTGTGTGTGTGTGTGTGTGTGTGTGTATGTGTAGGGGAGGTGGTGGGGGTATAGTTGCAGTACTGAAATTATTGTCTCTCTCTTTCTGGCTGACCCTGGAGGAGGAGACCTGGAGACAGTCTCTCTCTCTCTGGCTGGCCCTGGGCTAGAGGAGACCTGGGGAGAGCTGAGATGAGGCTGTCACACTTCCTACAGATCACTCATTATCGCTAATCCAGTCACCGCACTGGGATCAGCACCAGGCCCATTCATCTAGAACCGTCATTAAGGAGCTAAATGAGAGCTGCCTCCGCTAATGAGCTAATGAGAATGTGTGTGTGTGTGTGTGTGTGTGTGTGTGTGTGTGTGTGTGTGTGTGTGTGTGTGTGTGTTCACGTCTGCCTGCGTGAGAGAAATTGAGAAAGAAGGAAATAGAGAGCGGGAGAGAGAGAGAGGGAGAGAAGAAAGGGAAGACACTCAAATTAGAACAGAGAGACAGTCAGACCGATAGACAGGCAGGTAGGTAGACAGACAGGTAGGTGGACAGACAGGACGGTAGACAGATAGGTAGACATGTAGGTAGGTAGACAGTTTGAGGTAGACAGGCAGGTAGGAATACATTCAGGTAGATAGACAGGTAGAAAGATAGACAGTTTGGTATACAGGTAGACAGGTGGGTCGACAGATAGATAGACAGACAGGTAGACAGGCTGGTAGGTAGACAGGTAGGTAGACAGGCAAACAGACAGGTAGACAGGCCGGCAGGTAGACAGGTCAACAGGCTGACAGGTAGACAGGCTGGTAGATAGACAGGTAGGTAGACAGGTAGACAGGCCGGCAGGTAGACAGGTGGACAGGCTGGCAGGTAGACAGGTCAACAGGCTGGCAGGTAGACAGGCTGGCAGGTAGACAGGTAGACAGGCTGGCAGGTAGACAGGCTGGCAGGTAGACAGGTAGACAGGTAGACATACACATGGAGAGCAGTCATGTGGTTGATCACCTCATCTGGAGGAGGAGTCAGGTGTGTGAGGGCCGTCCCTCCAGGATGGGCACTGCTGTTCTATTTGTGTGGTACACACACACAGTTGTGTGTGTGTGTTTACTGCTCTTCCCTCGGCGCGGGTAAACAAAAGCCAGAGAGCTGTTTCTTGTTGTGCAAAATGCTCTTTAATTCGAGACAGGCCCTGCCCAAGTGGCAAAGACACACACACACACACACACACACACACACACACACACACACAAAGCCCAGCTTGTCCGTTAATTGCGAAAAGAACCGCCAGGGTAAACATTATCGCCGTTCTCCGCGTCGCTCCGCGTCGGGCTGAGTGAACGTAGGATGCGGCGGTTTTGTTTTGTGACATAAATCAATTATTTACGGCTATGAAGCTTTCAAAATATTTACCTTGCCCCGTGGTATCTGGGGCAGAGGCCTCGGCGAACACAAATAAGAGATTGTATGAAAGGCGCGGAGTTGTAAACAGCGCAGTGGAAAGACAATGTGCAGCCACCCGGGGGAAGGCGATGACAGGGGCTGCTGAGTGGAGTTCCTTCAATCTGATTGGCTGCAACATCAAAAAGATGGAGGAGCTCCCCTCGGCCCTGATGTCTTGCAGACCGGTCGGCGTTCTCGGGAGACGCCAGCGCAACTAAACAGACGAGAAACAGAAAAGAACAGGGGAAAAGGGGGGAAAAAAAGAAAGAAGAAAAGCTGCAGAGATGTTCCCCCCCCCCCCCCCCCCTCCCCCGCGCATTAACGACTCGGGTTTTGCGATCCACCGGAGGAGAGTAAAAGTCGTAGGATTGTCATCGTAGGACAACCGCCCGCGTCGCCGTCTCGCGCGGGGTCGTGCGTGACGGCGCGCGTACGCTAAATGCTCTTCGGCAGAATCGGTGCGAGGGAAAAGTCGTTTTTGCCAGATGATGTTGTTAACGGATGTTTTAGTGAAGCCGGGGGAGATGGTTACGACGGTTTGATCGTCCAGAGCGGTGTGTGGTCCTTTAAAGGGGCAGTCGATGGAAGTGTAGACGATGTTGCACCGACACCAATCCCATCATGCACCTCTGCCCCACTTGTCACCAATGACCTCACACATGTAAAGGTCATGGGGTTGAGTGGAGGAGTGCATGGTCCCCCCTGAGTTGCCCTGGGTTCCTCCCACTTCTAAAGAGATGCTGGGCGAGGGATGCTGGGTACTTACACACACACACACACACACACACACGCACAGATGTACACACTCAAACACTCAAGTCCTCTCGGGTGTCCGGGGACTTGTTAGCGTCCCAGACACACGCTGTTAGGAATACAAACCCCTGGCTGCGTGGGGGCTGTTAACGCGGCCGCCCGGGGTTGGAGCGGACAGGGGCTCAGGACCGCCGAGCAGAGCCGAGCGACAGCTAGCCGAGGTCTACAGGGAGTCCGGTCCTGATGAGGTCCCCTCGCCGTGTCGTGTTTATCCAGGGATCACAGGCCCCCGTGTCGCTTCCTCTGCCACTATCCCTCACTCTGCGGCGCGCCCCTCCCTGCCGCCCCTCCTGTCCATGCAGCGCTGCCCTGCGAAGCCAAGCCGCAGTATCTACGTCAACAGTGTGGCTGAGAAAAATGGATTTCATTTCAAAGGTTTTTTGACCGTCCAGCAAATTGGGTTGTAAGTAGATAAGTGGAAATACTATTAATAAAAAGTAATGTTTTCCCTAAAGAAAATATAGATATACATATACATACTATGAAATGCAGATGATCTGCCTTTGTACCTGAATGGCTATATATAGGCAATATAAGGGCAATACAACGGCAATATAACAGCAAAGTGCAGTAACTAGTGTTTCAATTCAGAGATATTGTTTTTTTCATCTTGGTAATTTTTTTGTAAAAACAATTAGTTTCTAATTGTTTTATTATTTTATAGATGTCTATGTGTTTTAAAAGTTTAGATTATGAGATTAAAAAAGACAACAAAAGTATTATTTTGTTGATTATCCACTTAAATTAAGTTAAAACCAAGATGACGTATTATCCTCTTAATCTTAATCATTATCATCTTCAACAACAGCTTAATCTCCACCACTTCATTGGTGACTTACATCGAATACCAATGCAGACCGCAGTGTCTGCACAGGGAAACTGCAGTTACTGCCGTCGGCAGTTTTGTAGTTACTGCAATTTTTCTATCTAAATAGATCGATCTATCTATCTATCTATCTATCTATTTATCTCTCTGTCTATCTATCTATCTATCTATCTATCTATCTATCTATCTATCTATCTATCTATCTATCTAGCTATTTATCTAGCTATCTAGCTTCATTATCATGGCAAATAAACATTATATTGCCAAAGCAGTTAAACGTTAAACATAGGAAAAATTACAAATTATTGCAAACAGTTAAAATGTGGTGAAATATCAATTATCAGTACACTGGAAAAAATGAGCTCATGTTGAGGGAGTGAATAAAACTATTTCCTGGAACTGGGCCACAGAATGAGTCTTTACCTCCCAGTCTCTCTCTCTCTCTCTCTCTCTCTATTCATGAATCCATCCATCTGCCTATCTATCACCCATCCCATCCATGTATCTATCCAAACATATACCAACACACACACACATATTTACTGTAACTACGTATAGGAGAGAGTTGCACACACACGCCTTTTCACCACGATCGTCTCTGTACATCATCTAGTGTGTCGGGAAGGGTCTTAACCCAGGGATGAAATCAGTGTTGATACAAACACGGCCCTTGCACAATCATGTAAGCACAACAACAACCTTGCTCTTGCACACACACACACACACACACACACACACACACACCTGCGTGCGCCCCAGCCTGTCCAAATGGCTCACACATAATGCTAACCGAAGGGGAACCTGACCTAGCGCCTCATCTCACTCCTAAGTGTTTATAAATTGTTTTTGTCCCTCCCTCCCACCCCCCACCCCCCCCCCCCAACTCCACCTCCCCTCCTTCGCCTGTGAGTGTGTGTGTGTGTGTGTATGTGGTTGATAGGAAGGGAGGGAGGTGGTGGGGGGGGGGGGGGGTGGTACAAGCCGGTAAAGGTCTGGACAGCCGCATAAAGGCCGGTTGATCCCGGCGTGACACGTGCACATCCGCGGCGTGGTTGCACACGGTCGGCCATTAATACACAAATGAAGGGCTGGCTCCGGAGGTCAGGGGAGCTCAGCTGGCCCATTTGTGGCCCAATCCCCCCCTCGCCGCCTAGCGTTGATCCAACATGGCCGCCGCCCTGCCCCCCCCCCCCCCCCCCCCCCCCCCCCCCGCCGCCGCCGCGCCGCCGCCACTGCGTCTGCCCATCTAACCTTGTCTTTGGGCGGGGGTGGCTGTGTGTGTGTGTGTCGGGGCGGTGGGGGGCGGTGTAGGTGTTGAGTGTGTGTGTGTGTGTGTGTGTGTGTATGTATGTGTGTGTATGTGTGTGTGCGTGTGTGCAGGTCGGGGGGTGTATAGTTGGTGTGTGTGTGGGAGAGGGGGTGTATAGCTGGTGTGTGTGTGCGTGTGTGTGTGTGTGTGTGTGTGTGTGTGTGTGTGTGAGGGGGTGTATAGTTGTGTGTGTGTGTGTGTGGGGGGGGTGTATGGTTGTCAAGTGTGTATGTGTGTGTGGGGGGGGTGTAGTTTGTGTGTGTGGGGTGGGGGGGGTTGTGTAGTTGGTGTGGGTGTGTGTGTGTGGAGGGGGGGGGGCGTAGTTGATGTGTGTGTGTGTGGGGGGGGGGGGGGGGGGGGGGGGGGCTTGTGTAGTTGGTGTGTGTGTGTATGTGTGTGTGGGGGGGGGGATGTATAGTTGTCAAGTGTGTGTGTGTGTGTGTGTGTGTGGGGGGGGGGGGGGGGGTACTGACACAAGAGAGAGGGTCTCGGGGGCTGATTAGTGTGAGTGACAAAGTAGAGCGCAGGGTCCACTCGGGCCTTCATAATAAATCTATCAGGCAGTAATAGAATTCCATCAATCCTCCCCCCTCCCTCCCTCCCGCCTCCCCCCTCCCCCCCCCCCCCCACCCCCGCCCTCCAGCCCCATCTTCTTTGGGGGTCACCATGTCAGAAGGCGCATGTGCGTGTGTGCGTGTGTGTGAGTGTGTGATTTTGTGTGTGGTGGAGAGGCAAGGTTGTGAAGGGGGAGGTGGGAGAAGGGGGAGAGGGGGGAGAAGGGGGGGGCGGTCCTCTGGGATTGTACAACTGTTATTATTCAATTACTCTCCCCTTTTCTTCCCAGTTAAAAGAGCATGATATCATTATCTCTTAATGAATATGTAGAATTGGATCTGTGCTCTGATGAATACCACTCGCCATTCATTGAGCCTCCACTTATCCTCCTCCTCCTCCCCCTCCCCCTCTTCCTCCTCCCCCTCTTCCTCCTCCTCCTTCTCATCCTCCTCCTCTTCCTCCTCTTCCCAGCATTCATTGCAGTGGGCCACCTTGTACTGGAGACCTTGGGCATGTAATGATGATGATGATGATGATGAGGGTGAGGATGATGAGGATGATGAGGATGAGGATGAGGGTGAGGATGAGGGTGAGGATGAGGATGAGGGTGAGGATGAGGGTGAGGTAGCTAGATGTCCATTATGCTTGTTTGAACACAAAAAGCTGCTTCTGAATGCAGTTTTGTGCTACGCCGTTAAGGACGGGGGTAGCTGGGCGTTATGGCCCAAATATTCTGTCACGCTATAGGTCATTTAATATCTCCATAGCGATATATATATATATATATATATATATATATATATATATATATATATATATATATCACGATATAGGTCATTTAATATCTCCATAGCGATATATATATATATATATATATATATATATATATATATCACGATATAGGTCATTTAATATCTCCATAACGATATAATATATCACGATATAGGTCGTTTAATATCTCCATAACGGTATATATCACGATATAGGTCATTTAATATCACCATAGCGATATATATATCACGATATAGGTCATTAAATATCTCCATAATGATATATATCATGATATAGGTCATTTAATATCTCTTTAATATCTCCATAACGATATATATCACGATATAGGTCATTAAATATCTCCATAATGATATATATCACTATTTTAAATAGCCACATAGTGAGTACTTTCTTAGTTTTTTCGTCACTTTTTCAGCAATATCAGGTTATTACGATATCCAAAATCTAAGACGCTATCTAGTCTCAGGATATCGATATAATATCGATATATTGCCCAGCCCTAATGGGAGATTAATCTGTTAACGCACAACGACAACAATACACACAAATCAAACAAACATGTGCTGCCTGCATGACCTGGGCTGACGGACAGACGATCATCAGACCGCCATTACACTTGCGTCGGGGGCCAAGAGAGGTATCCATTTACATCCCATAATAATCCTCCTGGTTAGCATGGGTCTGGGCCAACTCCCCAGGGGGGCGGGGGGGGGAGGAGGAGGGGAGGACCTCAACAGCCACAGCCATGGCCTTCAATAGCCTCTCAGAGCCGCACCATGGGAGGATAAAAGGCCGGTGATGAGCACCACTAAAAACATTGATTTAGCATTTGTCCACTTCATTTGAAGTGAGACAAGGGTGGGAGGGGATGGGAGAGACAGGGTGGTGGGTGGGTGGGTGGGTGGGTGAGGTGGGGGGGGGTGTCTTTTGTCAGGGTGTTTTCGCCTCCTCCCATTCAGATGTCGCCATCTTGTTGGGAACAGCAAAAAATAACCCGGTCCCTCCCCTTCGGCTTTTGTCAGGGCTAAACGTGCCGTAACAGTTTGTATGTAAAGTGAGGGCGTGTGTGTGTGTGTGTGTGTGTGTGTGTGTGTGTTCACATCCCCTTGCATATGTTGTGCTTGTTGCGAGTTGCTTGTGCACATGTGCACAGAGGCAGCAGGGAAGGGGGGGGGGGGGGGGTGTTGGGGTGGGGGGGGGGGGGGTACTGGGGCGTCGTCATTAATCCTGCTTAAGGAGACAGCACTGCTGGCAGGGGTGGCAGCAGTGGCGCACCCCGATCCAGCTGCCCTCTCCCTCCCCCCCTCCCTCCTCACCCCCCCCACCCAATAGAGTCCAGTCCAGCTTGCAACCGCCACCACACCCCCCCCCTCCCACCCTCTCTCTCCTCTCTCTCTTCTCTCTCTCTCTCTCTCTCTCTCTCTCTTTTTCCTTGCTGACAGCAGCACCCCCTCCCACCCCCCATACCCTGAACCACCACCTATCCCCAAAACCCAGAGCCCCCCACCACCACCACCACACCACCTCCACCTTTCTTGCTCTCTCACCTCTGCCTACATCACTCTAAATTAAATTCATATTACTCCTATCACATTAATTCTTTTTAGAGAAAGGTAGGCCCTCCTCTATCACAGAACAGAGAGAGATCTGGGGGGGAGGGAGAGGGGAGGGGGAGAGAGAGAGAGAGAGAGCGAGAAGAGAGAAGAGAGAGAGAGAGAGAGAGCGAGAGACAGACAGAGAGAGAGAGAGAGACAGAAGAGAGAGAGAGGAGAGAGAGAGAGAGAGAGAGAGGTAAGGAGATAATCCCCCCCCCCCCCCCCCCCCCCTCCTCCTCACCTTGACTCTGTTCCCCAGACAGGCCAGACGTCTGTGAGCTCAGGTTCGGTGCAGCAGCAGTTTCCCTATTATTAGTATGTTCATGAAAAAAAAAAAAAAACTTTCAACAACGTTTAACATAGTAACAGGCTGATGAAGATGAATGGGTCCGAAATGATAACACATCGCCATTTTTCTCCTCCATATCAACATAATTGCATTTCTTATTGATTATTTTCATGCCGTTTTGTATTCTGTTCTATCGTTGTGTTGTTATTTTGTGTTGTCCTGTTTATGGCTTTGTTTGTGTGTGTGCGTACGCGTGAGTGTGCATGCACGTCTGATGCGTGTGCGCGCACGCACGCTCGCCTGCTTGTTCTCCCCTTAATTATGTTGCATAATTGTTATGTTGTCTTCCGTTGTGTTGCGTTGCACTCGTGCGCGCGGCGGGCCTTCTGCCGGGCGCGGGAGCTGTCTGCTCCGCTTTGTGTCTCACCCACCACCACCTCTCTGTCTGTCTGAGTGATATGAAGCAGAAAGCCACCGCTGGGGATATATTTGCGTTGGAGCGTCTGAAAGCAGCTGGAGTGAACCAGCTTCAGTAAGGGCACCTGAGTGCTGAACGCTTACTCTTTAATTGCTTCATTATCGCCGCCGCTAATCCCTCTCCAATTTCGACACTCTCATTTTCCACACTAATTTGTCCCAGTCCCTCGCCGGCATTTTTCTCCCCCCCCTCCCTCCCCCCCTCCCTCCATCCCTCCATCCCTCTCTCGTGGTCCGCGGCGCTATGGCTCCTATTTGCTTTCCAAGGCAATGATAACAATTACCGCAACAGTGTGCGCCGCCCCGCGCGCCACATAACGCGCGTTCGCGGGCCAAACAAAAGGGGGGATGGACCCGGTAAACAGACTCCAGAGTGGAGGAGCATCACAGCACCATTTGTCTCTCTAATTACGCTTTAATTATAACTGTGTATGCTAATACGCCAAACATTTGCATAGAACATTCACGCACAACTTTCCTGTGTTTCCTTCAGTCTGAAATTGAACGGCGGTGGGGCCCCCGGCGCTCGCGCATCGCAAACAGCGCAGCCAACAACACACTTTTATTATTACATGGGGGAATTGCTGGGGGAGGCTAAACAACGCCGCCGTGTTCTCTAACACACACACACACAACAACAAAAAAAGATGTTCATTTTAAATGGTTTGGAGAACAGAAACAAGGAAGCAAAGTCAACCACAACAGAAAAACTCATTTGTGAATTAGGTGGGAAATGTATTATCTCCTATGTCCGACACATTTGTGTGTGTGTGTGTGTGGGGGGGGGGGGGGGGGGGGGGGGGGAGCACAGTGACACTTTTCTATTCTATACATCCACACCATAAGCCCTGTATAGACTGCTTGCCACTCACTAAATTTAACTACATGTGATCCAGTCATTAACATACAAATGACCCCCACTTATCCTGTGGTTGGGACCCTCAAATGCCACCAAATGTTAAGGAGCCGCCATTCGACGAAGAGAGACCCGATGAACACTCTCTTCTGCGCCATTTTGGTTAAAAACCATGGCTTTTAATCGCCTATTATGAGATGGTCCTCTCCCCCCCGTTTAAGGTTGGTGGTAGTGGGGTGGTCTTGATGGGAAATAGGGCCTACCACGCACACACACACACACACATACACACACATGCGCATACACACACATGCGCACACACAAACACACAATCAGAGAGGGGTAGTCGTCATAGTTGTAGATTGTGACATATAGCCCACTGGTGGGAGTGTATTCACCCGCACACACATACATGCACACACACACACACACACACACACACACACACACACATAAACAGAGGGGTAGTCGTCATAGTTGTAGATTGTGACACATAGCCCACTGGTGGGAGTGTATTCACCCGCACACACATACATGCACACACACACACACACACATAAACAGAGGGGTAGTCGTGGGGTAGCGGTAGTTGCAGATTGTGACACATAGCCCACTGGTGGGTTTAATAATAAGGGGGGGTCTGTTCTGGTGTCTGTAGGATGATGTCAGTGCAGCCGTGATTCACAACCTCAACGACACCGTCGTCACATGAGACCCTCACTGCCTCAATTTGACAGCTTTCTGGGAAGAAAGGGTTGACCATATAGATGATGACCATGTACAGCTTACCGTAACGCGGCGGTCTGCTACAATGAGCTTGCTGTGTGTGTGTGTGTGATGACGTGTTAGGCGTTACGTTACCCTGCGTTAGGTTCGTTGATGACTTGCACCAGAGGTTGACGATTCTACTGTCAATAACATTCGTATTATTCTTATTCATATGTTAAAACCCCCCTTATAAACACCTTTAGTCGAATTCAAGTAAATATATAGCACGTATTTTATTACAGGCTATATACTAGGTGAAGTTACCATAACAACAGTATCATAGCAACATCCTTTCCATTGTGTTGCAATAAATAAACTACATAAAATTGTATAGCAGCCAATTTGGCCATTATCCTATGTAATATTATTCCCTAAAATGTTATTTTTAATGAACATTATTTGCCCTCTCCAGCATACAGACACACACACACTACAACTGACTACCGCCTTGTGACACTGATACCTGCAACGCTCACAATTCACTCAGATATATACTACCTCATTCAAGATATTTGGTGCTGCATTTATTATATTCTTGTATTATTGTATTTATTATACAATAATACAAGTATTCTTGTATTTATTATATACATAGCCCTCCTTTCGTTTACATAATATGTATGTGCCTGCACATTGTGCTCATGACAATACAGTTGAATTGAATTGAACGGCAGAGATAACTATCTATATTGTCGTTATTATTATCTATTTCATTATTTATTATTATCATTTTTTCTTCACTGGCGAATTGGCGCTACAGGGCATGTCACACTACAGCATCGATATCCAGCCGGTGACCGACCCAAACACTTTGTTCATCCAAGCAGGAAATGTACAAAGCGATGAAGTATTTCATCAGAGCAAAGCTACGACCTTTGACCTCCGGGGGCAGCTGAAGCCCCGTCGCTCCTCTGGGTAGAGGGGAGCCCACAGCCGTAAACACAAAGTTGTTGCACACTTGTCACAATGTTGGCAGCATGTTGACGCCTATACCTCTCTCACCCTTTTCTCTATATCCTCTCCCCTTCGCCCTCTCTCTCTCTCTCTCCCTCTCCCTCTCTCTCTCTCTCTCTCGCTCTCTCTCTCTCTCTCTCTCTCTCTCTCTCTCTCTCTCTCCCTCTCTCGCTCTCAGGATTGCAGATTCCAGATTCAAAGGGTTTTATTGGCATGGAAAAAGTGCATTTACATTGCCAAAGCAAAAGAAGTAGAATAAGATATAACATAGGATACGAAATAATAATGAAAATGTAAAACATAAAATAAAATCGTCTAAAAGTACAATATAATACACATTTAAAAGTAAGAAAAGTAAGACTATAATAATATATAATGAGGTAATGGTCTGGATAGTGTTGAGTTAATGATCTACCGATCCAGTATAACTCCTTTAATGATAAAGTCTTCGGTAATCGAGCGCAATGTATGACTCAACCATATAGTAAGTAGTAAATCTACTGTGGTGGAGTCACCCGTACTATAGATTTACTTCTCCTAAGATCTCAAAGATAACGTCACAAGGGGCGCACCTAGACCTCACCTGCAGTATGTCGCCTGTTTAATGGTCTTACGGGTCAAGAGCGGTGGTACAGCGGCAGCCGAAACAACCCCGTCCGCCTCTCTGCTTTGACTACATCTGTTTGCGGCATCCATGTTTTCAAAAATAAAATCAGCTCCCCACACACAATAGGATAACACGAAAACTAACAGTGCAAACGGCAAACATAATGTTTCCCGCCTCTCACACCTCATCCATCTGATACCAAGGAGGTTGGGGGGGGGGGGGGGTTGAAAAAGGATGAGGAAGGGGTGTTAGCAGGAAAAATCTCGACATGCCGCCAATCCATCATTGGGCTCAGCACGTATCCATCGGGCTCTGCAGCTCTTCATTGGGAAGCTGCCAGGCGAAGAGCAGAACAGAGACCTTCAAGCCGCCGGGAACAAATGATCCGGTGGGAGAGGGCCAACAACTCACTACCGCTCGCCACTCTGTACACAGGGGCGTGCTGTGTGCCGTTACGCCGGCGTATGTCCTCCTTTAGTGGGGATCCCGCTTTCTGTTTCCAGTGGGTCTTATCCTCCAGCGGCCGACTCGGTCCGAAGATAAGATAGCCGCTCGGTGAACACGGCCCCCGGTGTATTCTCGTCGAGAAAATGTGTTTAAACACTGAAAACGGACGCGGATATCAATATATCGGTTGGTTATAGCTTGGTTTTATTTTTAGCATTTCAGCTATCACGATAATGTATGCTGCATTTCAAAAAGTGTATACTTATGGGCCCATGTTGCTCAGTTTAGCAAAGGCTTTGGCAACAGTGCATTGGCTAATTGCTTTTTGAAACTGATTTTACCGAGTCATCAAAGAACCGTAACTGTAATTTCACCCTGAGCAACCGCTGAGTAACGCTTTGAAGTGCTAACTGTGCCACGACACCATAGGTTTGTATATATATATATGGCAGACCTGTGTTGACATGAGCGGCTAACACTGCTGCAAAGACCTCTGATTGGCTTGTGTTGGCTTTGAGAAATACATAATCACACTTTCATCATTGCATTCAACACCCAAAGCAAGACACACACACACACACACTCATGATATGTATAAACATAGTTAAAGTGTTTTGGTTAAACACAAAATAATTTGGCTGCTCATGCACTCGCGCACACACACACACACACACACACACACACACGTATCATTCTTACAGAGGAGCTCCTGTTGCTAAGTGAAGGAATACCAAGGCTGCACATTAATTATACAACATAATTTGGCTGCTCGCACACACACACACACCCACACACACATACACACCCTGGTACACACACAGTCACACAGCCACTGGCTCAAACTTGAGCATGTGCTCGCACACACACACACACACACACACACACACACACACACACACACACAGTGGTTGGGTTTGTTTTTTCATTGGGTGTGGTGCGGTCTGGTGTGGTGTGGTTCCAGTGCTGGTCATGGTGTGGTGTGGTGTGGTCTGGTGTGGTCTGGTCTGGTCTGGTGTGGTTCCAGCGCTGGTCGTATTATGGGCCTCAGGGCGAGGAGGAGTGACATTGAACACCCTTCAATGTCATCCTAATTTTACAGTGAAACCAGAAGCCACGTGTCATCCTCATGTGAGGGCTGAGTCACACGCCGAGAATACACTGAGGAGACGCTGCCGCCAACACACGCGTTAACGTACACGCGAACACACGCACATGTAGATACACACACACACACAATTTCAAAGAAACGCATGAACATTCGTAGATACATGCGTATGATTAGAGGGGTGTGTACACACTGAGGACGTATACATGCATGTACACACACACATTCACACACATTCACACAGAGTTGGTGGCGAGGCAAACCTCTTGGGACGTCATGCGACGACGCAACATACGGAGGCGAGCGCCGGGTGGAGTGTGTGTGTCCGTGTGAGGGGCAGGGGGGGCCAGATGCCAGCTGAATGGGCCGTGTCAGCGGAGCGGTGAGAGAGGACATAATGTGTATGGGTCCCCGGTGGACACGGCTTGCATTTGACACTCTTAAAATGGACCCCGGCAGACACTTGATTCATGAGCGCGGAGCAGCCATCACCACTCACCGCAGTACATGTAGGCCTACCGCTCTCCAAACACGTCCACCGGATACGACCCGGTGAGCAAGCGGTAACGGACCCCGCCGTTTTGGAAAAAGTCAAATATGTGAAATAAATCAGTTTTTTTTTTTCCAGGAGTAAAATAAGTAGGCCTAGAATAGAATGGTTTTAAAAAAATATATCAGTATTTTTCTGTTGTGCTTCATTTAGTACCAACCCTACTATATTAGGCCTGTGGAGTTTGATTGGTCAGGTCAGTTAATGTCCTGACAAATGAAAATACAAACAAAGCCCTAGAATTACAAAAGGTAGAATTAGGCCTATGATTGTACACTCGTTTCAAGTCAGTGTCTCCATTGCCATTCAATAAATGTGAGTGATTTAGTGTTTGTCTATTGAACGTAAACCACTAATCATTTTAATGCCAATAATTAATAACAACACATTGTATAATGGTTTTATATATTTTTGCTCGATCATCTTGTCGTGATTCGCGAGTGGAGGTGCAAACTGTGATGGGCGTGTTCACACCGGTGTGATGGGGTGGTACGCCTAATGAGATGAACTGCACGTTATAACCTCATTATGAGCTTAAAGTCACCCCGTGTCAGATGACTCTGGTTTTGCGCTAAAAAGCAATTTAAGCCTGACCTGAGGCCTCCATTGAAATTAATGAAATGTTTACAGAGACCTTAATGTGGTAAATGGTGAAGGAGCTCCTGGCGGCGATAACCTCGGGTCACGGCACATGGTCCGACGGCACACACAGCCTGGGACACTGGGAACCCTGTGAACCAGGCCTCCCGCGTCAGGGAGGTTAATAACTAGGAACAACAGTTAATTTTCCCTGCGCTTCACCTAATCACATTGGAAACTTACATCTGACTATCTGACCTGGCCAATGACAAGCCTGCAGCAAGTCAAAGTTTGTATGTAGGAACTGTGCAGTAGGTTTATTTTGTAAGATAATAGTTTGTGGTTATGGCTAAAGGGTTATTCTTATGGACAGGTGACTGAAAGTTGATGCTGGTCAGATACCAAATGATTAGGCAAACATTCTCAATGTTTAATCTCTTGACTCTTTAACTGCTTATTCAATCTCAAATTCAACGTATATTTTCATTGTTTATTGCACAAATTATTTTGAATTCTGATGAGCCAGCAGGTTGTGTTTGACAATAAAGTGCGTGAGAGGCTGAACTGACTGGATCACTGTATGAATGGTAAGTGGCACATCATAACATCAGCAGTATGATCATACAAAGATGACTCAAGCCACCCTGAATGAACAGATGACATGATGGATGTGGGACAAAAAAAGTGAGCCTCCTTTACTATTTTAATATAGAGATGATGAATAGCCCACAGAACCGCTGCACGGCTCGAATCACAGATTTCCTTTTCTTTATTATTCATTGTTAATTGTTAGCCGTGGAGAGAGGGCTCTCTTAGTTCCTCTCTCCCCTCCTAGTTGACATTCCTGATGGGGGGAAAATCCAGAATTCCTAATGAAGTGCAAAACATTACATATGCAGCAAGACATTTTCGGATCGCTCCCAGCTACGGTCCGCCGCTATGAAGGAGCGCCAGATGAGGGGATCTGCACCGGCAACTCCATCACCCCCCGAAAGAGCACATAAAACCCGGGAATGACACGCAGTGGTGCAAGACTTAGAATGTGTGTAACTTCCTCAATATTATCCTTCACTGCCGGCTTTGTTTCACATGTGTGCCCAGACCATGTACACAGACGGCTGACCCAGCAGAGGAATTCCCGCTGCAGCTCAATAGATTGGCTTATGCGGGGCAAATTTAATATGTGGTTTGGCCTGGACAATACAGGGGTTTCAGTGGTCCTGTCGTGCCCCAGGGCCGGCTGATGAAGAAGAGCAACACACAGGAGAATGGGGTCTTTGTCAGAACCTTGCAAAAATTTGAAAGGCCCCTCGCGGGACACGGTGAAAACCAGACCCAGAGGAAACAAGCACCTCTCAAAACCTATGGCAAGTAGCCTGCGAGCTAAATAAAGTAGCGGTTTGCATCAGTAAATCAATGCAGAGTCTAATATTTTGATTTTATTTATTTCTGCACCAAAACTGACTGAAGAACGGACATATGGTGAAAAGACAGCGGCTTCCTCACCAAGCCACCATCCAGAGAAGTGGCATAGCACGAGGTAGAGCAGAGATGAAAACTAAAGGTGTAACATCCACATGCTAATCTATATCATCATTACTATTTCATGTCCATGGCATTATCATTTATACCCCTGCAGATGAGAACAGGCCATTTGTCAAACCTGTACTGGGAAGAGGAATAGACGGTGCAGTCGGCCAAGTTGCTGCTGCTGCTGCTGCATACAGACTCTGACTCTCTGCACCAGATTTGACCGCCTTATCTTATCAAAATAAAATAACACATATTATCCAGAAGAAGCTCGATTTGGGAAACACAACTCTTAATTGAACACACACACACACGCACCTGAATTATAATACACTGCAAAATGTAATCATTTGTTATCCCTTGCAGGGGCAGCAGTGGAAGGTGCGGTATAGTATTATTTTCTGTGTACTATCCAGTTCATCAGCAACTGTAAATTAAATTCAAATCACATCTTATAGTATGAGGTATGTTATGGTTTCATTTCGACTTGGGTATTGCCAATACAAAAAGC
This sequence comes from Merluccius polli, assembly GCA_030340625.1. NCBI lineage: Eukaryota > Metazoa > Chordata > Actinopteri > Gadiformes > Merlucciidae > Merluccius > Merluccius polli. The sequence continues at coordinate 21,614 of JAOPHQ010005722.1, forward strand.
AATTAAACAGGTAGACCTACATTGACATTGCAACATCTGTGTCAAGGTGCGCTGTCGCCGATTATGTTTTCATCTATTATGGCGCTCCGACACCAGATTTTGTCAAGTATAGCACGGCGGTCTGTGTTCCCAGTTATCATTTAATTTAGGCGTCAACTGTGCCGAGCATTGCAGTGCATTGCTGCCGGTCGCTTTAAAGCTGCGTGCTTTCACTTCTTTCATTCGCAACCGACATTACGCCATGTTACTTCTGATTGTGATATATTGTGAGATCGAGCCAGCTGCTGATGAGCAGGGCCTCTGCTGACTAATCTATGCTTTAATCAGAGTGCGTAATGAGAGCGGCGGCACGACGCGCACGTGACGGCCGGGCCCGCTTTGACCAACTCGCATCGGGGCCCGGCGCTGACTCGTTACGCCGCTGCGCCCACCGGCGAATACTCGGGTGCTGATGTCGACACAGAGCGACCAATGAATTCCACGATTTCATTTCAGCACATTAAGCTCTTTGTAAACATTTGATAAGACTCAAAGAAGGCGTACGGTTGTCCTTAATGGGATTTGGTCCCCGCTAACGCAAGTCATTTGACAGGAATTCCTCTAATTTCTAGGATAGATTGTTTTCATGCAGAATTCTAACATGATAATTGAATTTGCTGTTCTGAGCTCCTCTCTCTCTCAAGTCTCCGTCACATGGTTGCATTAGCCGTTTAAGTTGGCCCTTTGGTTCAATGGCCGGGGTTGCAAGATTACGAGCCAAGGGAATGACCGCCAAATAATTATTTGCCACCACACTTTGATGATTTGAAAAAATGTTGGAATAATACAAATGGCCCTTGATTCTTCAGAAGTCACGCCGGCTAACCAGAGACCACTGGCCAGACACAAAGACTTCCTCACATGTTTATTTGAAGTCGTTCACAAAGTTTTAAAGATAATGTTATTCGGTGTTCAATGCAGATATGTGGCTTTGAGCAAACACATGAACAGTTTACTCACAATATTGCATTCTGTCGTGCATTATTTTACAATCACGGGAGTGGGTTGTTCCGCTTATGCACCGTTACCGACAATTATTCGATATTAGGCCTAGTTACTTTCATCTACAATATTGCTTGTTTTTTTATTGACATAATCAGTTGAAATTGAAATATTCTTCTGTGGTGCTTTGAGCATATTGTTTTTGCGTTGTCAATGAAACACCTGGTCGATAGTTGTGCCGTTGTTAGATTTGTAACGCATTGATTCAGAACTGTTGAAAGGCAGAGGTGTCCCCTTATCGAAAAATAATGCACACCCTTGGAGCATTATGGACCAATCAGGATCAAGTATTTAACAATGCTGTGGTATAATTACATGTAGTACCTGTGTGTGTGTGTGTGTGTGTGTGTGTGTGTGTGTGTGTGTGTGTGTCTGTGTGTGTCTGTGTGCGTGTCTGTGTGCGTGTGTGTCTGTGTTTTTGGACGTAAAACAAGACCCAGTGCTGAAGAAAAAAGTCGCGCCTCTGTCGGAGGCCTTGTTTGTTTATTTTGAAAGATCTAGCGGTCTTTCAAAATAAAAGTCATCTGCTTCTTTCATGTTTGTATTCGGAGCGGGGATGTTCTTAACATTGAGGGGGACGTATCCCCTGCGTCCCCCCCGGAGACTACGCCTGTGTGTAGTACAACGTGTGTACTATATATGAGCCAATATAGGAAGTCAGGTTGGGCTGTTGCTTGATCCCATGTGAGGTTGCTATAAATGGGGTGTTCTGGGAGATCTGACCCGTGATGACCCTCGTGACCGACAGAGAATTAAAACGCCAGTGCAATTGGTGAACTTCAGGCTCACCCAATGTATTCAGCATGGAATCACAGTGCTCTGTGTGAGAAATGTATCTCTGGCTGAACAGACTCTACATATACCAAAATACTCGATAATGGACAGAGAGGACCAATAGGCAGAAGATTGAGATCCTGATGTTTTGCCTAAATTAGCATGTGGTAAATTCATGACTATCAAATGATGTCCACAGACATCTTAACGCATATTTATGTGCATAATAAATCCATTACATGATCAGTATCTTCATGGAATTAGGGGGGTTGTGGTGGGACACACACACACACACACATACATGCACACACACACACATGTGCGCACAGGCCTCTCCTCAGTCTTGTTACTTATCAGTGTGTCATCCCGTTGATAATGTCTTGGGCTTGGGTGTGCAGGGGAAATCAATCTGAGGTTACCAATTACCACATGTCAATACCTTGAAAGGGGAGATCCGCAGTGAATTAACAACCGGCCGCGCTATTGTCCCTGTAACCGCTGGAAGATAAAACGCTGGGAGCAGTGTGTTTAATCTCCCTTAATCTCCCCCTATCTCTGTCTCTCGTCTCTCGCCTACAGGCTCACGCCCTTCTCTCTTAATAACGCACACAAACCACTACCACCACCAGCACCTCCACCACCAGCACCTCCCTTCCACCAGCACCTCCACCACCAGCACCTCCACCTCCACCACCAGCACCACCACCAGCACCTCCACCACCAGCAGCTCCCTTCTACCACCAGAACCTCCACCACCACCTCCACCACAAGCACCAGGTTGTGGTGATGGTGCTGGTGGAGGTAGAGGTGGTGGTGGTGCTGGTGAGGTGCTGGTGGTGGTGGTGGTAGCAGTTCATGTGCGTTATTAAGAGAGAAGGGCGTGAGCACCACCATCACCACCTCCCTTCCACCATCACCACCAGAACCTCCACCAGCACCTCCACCACCAGCACCAGGTTGTGGTGATGGTGCTGGTGGAGGTAGAGGTGCTGGTGGTGCTGGTGGTGGTGATGGTGGTGGTGGTGGTGGTGGTGGTGGAGGTTGTGGAGGTGGTGGTGCTGGTAGTTGTGGTGGTGGTGGTGGTGGAGGAGGTGCTGGTGCTGGTGCTGGTGCTGGTGCTGGTGGTGGCGGTGGCTGTGGCGGTGGTGGTGTGAGGGGTGGAACATATTATCGCCTAATTTCCATTTGGAGAGATACTGTGTATATGGCAGAGGTCAGAGTTCATGCACCTCTTAAATTATCCCCGCATGACAGTAAATGGTCTCCTTTCTCCTGCATTTGCAAAAGAACATTTTTGGGGAACATGTAATGAGGTTGGTGATTATACTGGAAGTCCTACATTTAGCCTCTAATACAAATCGGCTGCATAAAAAGGCCGCAGATTAGCATTTAAACTTGACACGTCAACAATAGTCAACAGTCAGAGCGCCGGCAGAAGGCTGCGGCTTACAGTTGACACTGATTAACATGCCAAAGAGGGACGGAATTTTACATCGGTCCAGACGCTGAAAGCACTGTGCGAACATTGTGGTGCCATCAGGACCTATTTAAAAGAAACAGCCGCCTCCTCCTTTTGGCATTCACGCAGCTTTGAGTCATATCCAAGCAACGAGGCTGCTGTCAACAGTCTCTGCTTATGATCCGGCCTGCTGGTGGACAAGCACAAAGTTCCCTAGCAAATAAAGAAAGGCACAGAGCACAAATATGTGATCTCTGGTGTGTGTGTGGGCGTGTGGGTGTGTGTATGTGTGCGGTGCTGTGTGTGTGTGGGTGCATGTGTGGGTGCATGTGTGTGTGTGTGTGTGTGTGAGTGTGCGTGTGTGTGAGTGTGTGTGCATGTGTGCGTGTGTGTGTGTGTGTGTGTGTGCATGTGTGTGAGTGTGTGTGCATGTGTGTGTGTGTGTGTGTGTGTGTGTGTGTGTGTGTGTGTGTGTGTGTGTGTGTGTGTGTGTGTGTGTGTGTGTGTGTGTGTGTGTGTGTGTGTGTGTGTGTGTGTGTGTGTGTGTGAGGCCTGGGTGTCCTCTGTGCAAAATAATAAAATAAAAGGGAAAAAGGGAAAACCAAATGAAAGCCACTTCCTGTGTGTGTGGCAGCGAGGGCCGAAAACCCCGCGCGCGCCTCCGGAGCGGCTCATTATCGCATGCGAGGGGAGAGACTTGTGATCTTTTTAATTATTCCGCACTTCATTTCTATCCCACCATTCAAAACGCAACACGAGAATTGATTGCCTCGGAGATCCATCTTTATAATCTCCCTCCCCTCCCACCTCGGGCCCATAAATTATCCCACTTTGAGGAAGGCGACGCGGGCAAAAAACCCCTTTGAGAGAGCGGCGCGGAGCGACACGACGAAGGGTTAGACCGCGGCCTAATTGAATGGACTGCTCTTTTGGGGAGCTGAAAGAGGGGTGGTGATGGGTGTGGGGGGGGGGTGGATGATGGGTGGGTGGTGTGCGTGGGTGGGGGAAAAAAGTACACTTGTTATCTTGTGAACCCTCAAAACATGTAAGATAGGAAATCCCTTGAATGTCAAGCGACAGAAAGGGAATTAACAAGGGGGTCTTTTTATTGTCTCGGAAGGTCATTAGGCTGCCAATCGGTGGTAATTATGGAAATGATCTTCGCCGGCTCCGCGGAATGTTTTCCCGCTTCCATAAGGGACTGGGGGAGCGTTCAATCAGCCTCTCTCTCTCCCCTCGTGGGAAAGTTCAGCCATAACTGCAAGTGTACCAGCAAAATCACATTAAGCTAAGAGATTTCATTAGTATTTATAGCCCCGAGGCATTTGTAAAAGTACGGAGTGGCGGAGGGTTTTTTGTGCGACGGGGAAAAAAGGGGGAGAATTATTGGTTAATGACAAAGACACATGCGGTAATGAATGGGGGGCCATTGATTGCGTCTTAAACGGGATTCTGGAGGGGATGCCTGACTTTGGATCAAGAATGTGTTTGGGTGTTAACTTTATCGCTTTAATTTTTAATGTTTTATCTTGCAGGTATGTGTAGGCCTAAATAAACGGGATATTATGACTCCAAAAAAAACGGGCGCAATACCGGAGATGGGGATATCAAATATAGGCATATCCCCCCTATGGCACGTATTTGTGCAATACAAATATATACACGTTCATGCAAATGAGTACGCTTTTTATTAAAAATTCATATTTATATTAATTTTACATTATAGCCTATCTATAATCTACATCCGACGTTTTTTTTTTCTTTTCTAAAAGTCATTCTGCATTGAATTATAACACCTGATTTGAATCAGGCCTTAATTAACCTCGTGGTAATTGACAGTTTAAAGGTCCATCCCTTAATGTGAAGAGACATCGCCAGAGACAGCAACCACTGCACTGATGCAGCCTCCCGGTCTGTGCGAGCCATGGCTGCAGGAACAGGCAGCTTTTACATTGGGATAACAGACAATGTAAATGTGAAAGATTTCATGAACTGAATTCGGCCAGCATTATTATAGACCCTAAATAAATAATACAATCCCTAAATGTGCTCAACAATAAAGGCTGTGTGAAAATTATAGGCTTATTAATATGATAAATATCGTTTTTATATTTCCTCAAAATATTCTTCCCCAACATTAAATATATTGTCTTACAATAGCATCCGAATATATATAGGCCTATATTTCTTAAATGAAATAAAAAAGATATGATCCCCCCCCCAAAAAAATAAATAAATAATTAAAATAAATAAAATCTCGCAATTATTTAATTAGGTTCGGGGAGAGGTAAAGTGTCTCTTCAAAGAAGTTGACAGATTATGGGGTGGGAGATGATGTGCTTGGAGGCGCCGGGATATGGTAGGCAATTTGCGCTGATGCTACAGATATGTATGCATCAATAGGTATGAAGAGATTGAGTTCAGAGGTGACTGCAGGTGCCACCCTAATACACGTCCTACTATAGTCTCTGAATTACAGCCTCCTGTCCCTATATGGCCATTCAGACACCAGGTCCAAACGATGAACTGGAAATGTAAATACAAAATTCAACTCAATTTCTTCTTTTTTTATATTAGGTCTATTATTATTATTGTGTGGAGCTATAATGTAGCCTATAGCCAATTCGTTTAATATTGTGTAGGGCCTACTTTGTTTCTTCATCTGTGTTTTATTTCATGTTTTATGTTTTATGTATATATATATATATATATATATATATATATATATATATATATATATATATATATATATATATATATATATATATATATATATAGAGAGAGAGAGAGAGAGAGAGAGAGAGAGAGAGAGAGAGAGAGAGAGAGGACAGTATATACTGTATATATATATATATATATATATATATATATATATATATATATATATATATATATATACATACATACATACATACATACATACATACATACATACATAACACTGTGTGCGGTATACCTTCTGTTTTTATGCATTTTTGCAGCCGTTTGATGTATTTTTGTTTTTGTGGAAAATATTTTCTGCAAAGACGGGTGCCCTCTGTGTCTAAATGGTGTTGAGTGTCTTGAGCTAATTTGTTCTGTTAACAACCCAAACACTGGCCTTCAAATAGCGCCTTTTCCTTGTGCTAATGTACAACTTTCAGGCCTCATTTAAAGGACAATAAAACATAAGTGGAGTAACGTAACACATACTTAACAGGACACATTGGCATGGTAATCCGGCCACGTTTAGCTGGAGGTGTCACTTTCCCACCCTGCCAGCCTCCACCCGGACCGCAGGTCCACACACTGCAGATGGATGGACAGACGCTCGTCTTCAGGGTCAGGGATTGAGGATTGAGGATAAAAACGTGTCCAAAAACTCCTTCATTAGGCTAAACTAGTTTACCCAGATTTGATTGACTTGATTATTGTCTTGATTTGAGCAACATGATGGGGCTTGGTCCTACTATATGCCAAGATATCAAATATATCTCAATATCGGCTATCGAACTATAGCTAAGCTTAAAAATAAGCATGCAAATGAAGTAACGAGCCACATAACGAAACTTGAGAGACCTGATTTTGTATTTGTTGAGTTTGTGAATTTATTATTGGAATAACAGCAGAAAGCAATTGGCTTGTTGTACTGAGTCCTATTCTCCAGCTATGGCTCAGAGGAACGACAATAGCAACTCAATAGTTTCAATGAACGATATAGCCTACAATTTGGAAACCCGTATAGGAGTATTAAATTAGCCTATATGTTTTTCGTTTATGGTAAAGGCCGTCTTCATGGATGATGATTATCACGATTATTATAACTGTGTCTTATATTACTTTGTGCTTATAAATAGGCCTAAATATTGACTATTAAATATATAAGCAGATGGATCAATAAAGAGTGTGTAGTCTAGCCTATATATAACACATAATACACCTAACTTAAGCACCTGCGATGCTCCGCTATACATGGCAGCTTTTATTTCATGTTGGCCCCCCCAACAACATTCACACACACGCACGCACGTGCACGCGCGCACGCTGACAACGTGTCCGCACACGCGCGAGGGAAAACGCGTAACCCACACAGACGCGCGGCGCGCATGTCTGTGTCTCCTGTTTGTGGCCCCTTGCGCATTGTTGTGACGGGACGGGAGAGGTGGCTCCTGCAACGAGACAAAAGAGGACAGTTAAAAACGAGCTGCATCATATTGTTTGACAGAGGCTCACAGGCTCAGAGAGCAGATCCTACAAGCTGGCTGAAAATGGCGATTTCCACCCAAATAGACAACAGTGTGTGTGTGGGGGGAATGTTGTTCAATAGGCCTATGTGCGGTCAGATGCAGCCTCAACACAATCAGCGAAGAACAATTTCGTGTCAAATAAAAATGTCAAATAAAAGAAAATAGTTTTCAATGAAGTCGTTAAACTTGTTTTTTTTTTTGTTTTTGTTTTTTTTGGACAGAGAGTTTCCCATATTTCAGTTTTCCAAAATGGGAGAAAAACATTTTCAGGAAAACGTCTCGTTTTTATTATTAAATCTGACATGCTGATTATTTGGCTGCGGATGTAAAATAATGATCATAATAGCCGTAATTAAAAGCGCGCTAACAATGCCATTAATTTGTCATAGCGTTGTACTACTGGCTGCCCCCAAATGCCCCCCTCACCTCATTCATTCAATTAGCTGCCTTTCGGAAATGTGATTTTTAAAAAAAGACAGCTAAATATGCTCACGTTAGAAAACACTCAGTCTTTAGAAATATTTCACGAGGTGTTGAACAGGCCTACACACAGCATGTCTTGTGTAACTTACAGCTCTCATTTAATACAATAATACATAGGCCATATGAGATAATTGGATTGCTTTTTTAATTTTATTTATTTTTGTATTTTTTTATAAATATATATTATAGCCTACATATATTTAAATATGAAGCAACCTTTTATTTTAGGTAGAAGGGATTTTTAATTTTTTAAACAAAAACATTTTTTTAAATGTTTTGTAATTTTTGTTTTGGGGGGGGGTGAGTTCCCGTCTTTTAAATGACTGACTATTTTTTTTTTTTTTAAAGAGCAGTGTAACACTACAGTAGTAGCCTATAGGCCGGCTGAAGGCAGCGCGGTCACCATGTCTGATGAGTTATCGCTGTGTTTCTGCAGGAGGTGTGAGCAGCTCCTCTCTATTTAGACGCACCAGTTTGGATGACGCGCTCAGTCTTTCATCCACGTTTCCAACGGGCATGGCGCTGGCCGGGTGCCTTCAAACACACCGGCTAGGCCCATCCGTGCTATTAATAGGACTATTATAATCTAATTGGATATCGTCTAATTGGAGAATGCGTCATTTCGGTCAAAGTTAAAACGCCTTGTGTTTGGAGGCAATCCCAGGTTGTTGTTTTTTTGTCATCCCTTCCCTCTTTGTTTAGTATAGCTCCACGGCCCGGATTTAAAAAGGCTTTATTTGGTTATGGGGATTGTTTGTTTCATGACCTTTTCTCCCTCGCATTTCTCCCTTGCGTCGGTGCAGCAGCGCGTCCCCCTAACGGCCGCGCGTCGCACTGAGGCGGCTTATTATCCTGAGAGGTTTTCGCGGGGCCTTAAGCCGCGTACACGTGCAGCTCCAACAGTATAGGCCTACATTTCATTAACACCAACTGCGGAGCTAGTAGTAGTAGTAGTCGTAGTACAAAAGCGGATTTATGAGGCTTCAAGAGATCACATGAAGGACTGGGTTTGGGGGGGTGGTTTGGTGTGCAGCTCAGTCAGCCGTTTAGTCTGCCTTTCACACACACACACACACACACACACACACTGCAACTCTGGGATGTCTGCAAGCCTCTGGTCTGGTCCCTGGTTGTTGCACCTGTCTCCATAGCGCCTGCCCCGCGAGATATGTGCAGCACCGAAAAAAGGGCCCAGAAATAGAGTGGACCCGTTTGTTATAAACGTCATCAGAAAAACACATGTTCCCGTTATGGAGGGGGGGGGGGGGGGGGAATAATACAACCGGAGGGACCCGAGGAGCGCACTTTTCATCCGATGGACTGATGATCGCCACACATCTTTGTTTTTTCGGTACGGGGCCGACAGCCCAGTGGTATCTGGGTTTGCATTTGGGCAGGCATTAATGATAATAGGGTTAGGGTTTAGTAGCCTACCGTCTAATGAATGTGACTTTTGTCCCAGGGGATGGAGGATGCGCGCTCAGAAGAGTGGTTGGAGTTGTGAGAGGATCCCTAAAGATAGGGGTCGCGTGGCCCCACGTGTTTTCTTTTCAATTAACAGCGAAAAAACAGAAAAACAATAAGCTTGAAGTCATCAACGGATCGACGATCAAAATGCATGCGGATGTGTTGAAATATAACAATGTCGTAGCTAATTACCCTGAAGCACTAACAACTGAAGCGAAAGCCCTCAATAATTAAACATATAGAAATCAATTTTAAAAAATAGGATCACTATTAATGCAATCAAGTAAGCACACAATAATAACATACGGTTATTATAATAATTATTATATAATTACAATACTGCAAAATTATTACTTAATGAATAATAGCTAATATAACAACAGTAGGTTTAATACCGTGCATGGGATATAGCCTATATTATAGCCTAATTATAGGCCTAATGCTATTATTATGTAATACTATTTAATATAATTAATATTTAATATAAGTAATATTAGTTGTAGTATTTTGTTATTATTATTATTATTATTAATAATAATAATAATAATATTCATATTAAAAATATTATTATCATTGTTATAATAATAATAATAATTATTATTATTTTCAAATAATAGTACAAAGTGGGTTTATAGATGGTGGGTTATAGATGCCAAACAAATGATATTGTAAGTTAAAGCGTAATACATGAAGGAGAGAAAACGCTAAAGTGTGAATATGTTGTTAAAGGAGACAAGAGGACACTATTAGTGTAAGGAAAGACACTCATTTGAAAATCAATTAGGCCTAACGAAATCGACTATTAAATATATTTTCTTGTATCGGCTTTAATGGGGCAAATGAGAAACATAGCATAATGCATAAGTGACACATATTGTGCTCTCATTATTCTTGACTACAGGGGCTATTTCTACCGCAGGCTGTATATTACTAAATTTGTATGTTCAACGAAATACAAAGGACATTATTATTGTTATCAACCTTGTCAAATTGTGGAGAAGCAACGTTTGCTCACACGACACAGGAAACGTTTCCATATCCCTGAATGCGACATCCTCTGCAGGCCACATGCACGGCTCACCTCCAGGCTGCGGGATGAATGGTCTGTTCACATGGACCCGATGCCGCATTTCCTACTTTTTTCAAATGCTAAAACGTGCAATGATCGCGGTCGTTAACACCTCTTGCAAATTCCTTAAGAAAGTCTTTATTCCGTCCATTGTTGCGGCTCAAATACTCTCCTCACCGTCGGCTAATCCTGCAGGAACAAATAGACTGAATTCATTCTGCAAATTGCGATTTCCGACAATAGCCCGTCGTCTTAAGAAAAAAAATAAAAATAAAGCTATAGAGCTTTTTACACTGAATAAACAAGTAGAAAAAAACGTGCACACGCGTCAATGAAATATTTACATGCCATGCAAGACGAAAACGAAATAAACATCAGTCCGCAAAGTGACATGCAAAAAAACCCAACAAATATATACACACACACACACACGGGCAATAAAAGAGCATGCAACTCACGGGGAAACGTGACTTAATTTAACTTAGCTGTCGTCGTTTTCATTCGGTCGCCGTTCAACACGTTTGCATAAGCAAAGTTAAGATTTGGGTTTTTTAATGCGCATTAGGTCTTTCAATCACAAGCCAATTTTCTCTGCCCCCCCCCCCCCCCCCCCCCCCCACCACCCCCCCCCCCCCACATCACCCCCCCCCCCCCCCCCCCCCTCCTCAGCTCCTCCTCCTCCTCCTCCTCCGTTAAATGGTCTATGACGGACCAACACTGGCAGGAATCAGCGTGCAGCATTGCTGTTGTCCTATTGTTGACAAATCCGTGAAACAACTTCAGTTTGCATGCTTTAACGGGGGGGGGGGGGGGGGGGGGACGGACGGGGGGTGGGCATGTCTGACGTCAGCCAATCACGTGGCCCGGACCGATAGTATATCTTATAGTGTGGGGGGGGTGAAAAAGTAATCTATCAGACAGTCCCTTTAAAAAGGCTTTAAAAGGCGCGCGTGTCATCTTGACTCCGCGCTCCACAAAAACGCAACTCCTCGGGAAATATACAGACTATACGGAGAAGAGGAGTAGGAGGAGGAGGAGGAGGAGGAGGAGAAGGAGGAGAAGGACGACATCGGACCGGCACCCAGTCAAGAAGAAGAAGAAGAAGAAGTGAGTCCAACCAACAACAAAAAAGGAAAAAAGAAAACATCCAAAGAGAGAGAGACAAGACCACTTGAAAGAAAGAAAGCGCACTGAACTTGTTGGGGCTGGAGATATTTTCAGAAGTTGAAGTTTCTGGTGACTGCGGCTTCTTGGCAAACCCTCCGCTCTCCAGACCTGCATTTAGATTTTGCGCGACATCCGATCCCTTGACGCTGGTTGGGGGGGGGGGGGGGGTGTTAGGGGGGTGAACCATAATCTCCACCCAACAAGACCTCACTCACTCACCCACTAACTCACCCACCGCCATCACACCCAGGGTCGGTCACTTTTTGTTTGTTTGTTTGTTTGTTGTTTGGTTGGGGAGGAGGAGGAGAGCCCCCCTTGTTTTTTTTTAAACATCAAGCGACCAAGCCGTGAGATGACACTATCTGGCGGCAGCGACAGAGCCAGCGACATGTCCGGCCGGACGGTCCTCTCCGCCGGCGAGGACGTGGACATCGACGTGGTGGGCGAGGGAGACGAGGAGGGCGGCTGCGGCGGCGGCGGGCGCATGGACAGCGACTGCGACAGCGCCGGCATCACGCGCGACGAGGAGATCGAGGTGGAGGACGAGGAGGAGAAGACGGAGGGGGATGATGAGGAGATGGAGGAGATGGAGGAGATGGAGATGATGATGATGCGCTCCGGCGGCGGGAGCCCATGCTGCGAGGGGGACGCCGGCGACACCGCCGCCAAGGGAGAGGAGGGCGCCGCCGACGACCCGAACGGCGGAGGAGGAGGTGGAAGTGGAGGAGGAGGTGGAGGAGGAACCGGAGCCGCGGGAGGAACGCAGAAGCCCAAAAACAGCCTGGTCAAGCCGCCGTACTCCTACATCGCCCTCATCACCATGGCGATCCTGCAGAGCCCGCAGAAGAAGCTGACCCTCAGCGGCATCTGCGAGTTCATCAGCAACCGCTTCCCGTACTACCGGGAGAAGTTCCCCGCCTGGCAGAACAGCATCCGCCACAACCTGTCCCTGAACGACTGCTTCGTCAAGATCCCCCGGGAACCGGGCAACCCCGGTAAGGGCAACTACTGGACCCTGGACCCGCAGTCCGAGGACATGTTCGACAACGGCAGCTTCCTGCGGCGCAGGAAGCGGTTCAAGCGGCACCAGCCGGACATCCTGAGGGACCAGACGGCGCTGATGATGCAGAGCTTCGGCGCGGCGTACGGCATCGGCGGGCCGTACGGCCGCCACTACGGCATCCACCCGGCGTACGCGGCCGCCGCGCACCACCACCACCACCACCACCACGCCGCCGCCGCCGCCCTGCAGTACCCGTACATGCCCCCCGTGGGGCCCATGCTGCCGCCCACCGTGCCGCTGCTGCCCTCCTCCTCCATCTCCTCCTCCTCATCCTCCTCCTCCGCCTCCTCCGCCGCGGCGAAGGCGTTCAGCGCGCAGCTGGGTCCCAGTCTGCAGCTGCAGCTGAGCGGTCTGAGCACGGCGTCCATGATCAAGTCGGAGCCGGCGAGCAGGCCGTCGTTCAGCATCGAGAACATCATCGGCGTGTCCGCCACTTCTTCATCTTCTTCATCGTCTTCTTCTATCTCGTCCATTTCGTCCGCGTCGTCCGCGGCGCAGACTTTCCTGCGGCCCCCGGTGTCCGTGCAGTCGGCCCTGCTGAGCGCCCAGTCCCTGTCCCTGACCCGGTCCGCCATGGCGCCCATCCTCAGCGTGCCGTCCAACCTCCTCTCGGGACAGTTTTTACCGTCGGCCAAGTGGCCTTCTCAGTGACTTTGTGAAGTGAAGTGAAAGTGAGAGGCGACACACGCGAGACTCTTTATTTTTTTATACTAGAGACTATATACTGCAGTTTTATTGTTTTGTTTTGTTTTTGTTTTTTGGAGGAGGGGGACGAAGCACGGATGAAAAAGGCAGCACTGGACTATGTAGCCACGCAAAAATAGGCCTACTTAAAAAAGACACAGAGAAAAAAGGAAATATTTATGTACAGGTAATATTTGTAAATATTTGTAAAACAAGGAGAAAAAAAAAGGATTTTACATGTGGGTATTTTATCTGTTTCTTTTTTCGAAATGCAGCATCTGTTAGATGGGCGTTTAGTGGTCATCATTGTTTTAAGTTTTTTTTGTATACGGGCAAATTATAATTGGACTAAATAATCAAGTTGTGCTTCCTTTAAGAAAATGAACGAGCTGAAAAAATAGACTGTTTTTAAAAACAAATGTAGCGTAATTCTATGTAGCTATACTGTGTTGTAAATTTGATTCATTTGTAAATAAATCTAAGAGAATTAACATCTATTTTCACTACTGACGTTCTCCAATCTTTGCAGTAACATATTTATTTAATTATTATTATTATTACTACGTGTTTTTAATATAACATGATTAAAATAAAAGTGTCATAAACGGGCTTAACAAATTTCGATTAATTTGGTATTATAGGCCTAATTGATATTCATAATCCACCTAGGCCTATAGCAACACATTTAATATAAGAGTACTTAAACACTGCATTATAAAACGAATAGTGCTTATTATTTTCTGTGTACAAAATAATTAGGAACTAAAAACGTAATATTGTTTGTAGTTTTTATTATATTATTTTAGATTTCAAGCATAGCTACACTTCAAAGTATCTTTGTATTTTTTTATTATCGGTTGAGAAGACAGTGGTTACAGGCCCACATGTATAGTTACCCGTCAAAATACTGAGGCCTAAAACGTAAAATGAAACAAAATTGTCAACAAAATGTCTTCAGCTAGAGCTGATCTTAGAAAATCCGCCGGACGTTTCCCTGACGCTAAAAATAAATTAAAACCAACAAACAAACAAACAAACCAACAAAGAATAACACTCATATCGTCTTACAGGACTTAGGGCTCCCGGGCTATTATGAAAGTAACAGTTAGTGTCGCAGTTGTGTCTGCTAATCACTTTTACACTAACAGCAAATGGTGATCAGGGGCCCGCGCTATATTTATCTGATACCCATGGGAACAGAACAGGGCTCTCTCTCTCTCTCTCTCTCTCTCTCTCTCTCTCTCTCTCTCTCTCTCTCTCTCTCTCTCTCTCTCTCTCTCTGTCTCTCTCTCTCTCTTCATTCCAGAAACCCAAGGAGCTGCTGATGCAGCGACAGCTTCTCATATCACCGCGGAGCGCGGGTGGCCATTCCTTCACTGACTCCATCGTATTATTATTACTAGTATTATTAGCAGTATTATTAGTAGGATTATTCTCAAGACATTATTAGACATAGGCTGTAGGCCTACACGCACGGTGGTTACAGAACTCTACAGCAGTATGCCACGGCTGTTTTGGCTATTGAAACAGGCATGGGATATTTTTTGTTATGGTTGTTGTTTTTCCATTTTGCATTTTATTTTTGTAGCAGTCTCACTAATGAGGACACGTGTAGGCCTAATGGTAGGCCTATGTAGGGCCTATAGGTGGACAATGGGTTTAGCATTGAGACTTCGTTTTTCAGACATTTTTTTAACGATATAATTTAATAATAAAGGCTATGTAGGCTATATTAGCCTGTAGGCCTATAACACATGAATTCAACACGGGCTCCAGCCAAGCCCACCAATCAGGCCTACCTAAAATGATTCAATATAGGTAAGCCTATTGTACATAGCCATTTAGCCATTTAGCTATTTCAATTAACATTGTATTAATAATATTGATATTTGTGACTTTTGGTCTGAAAGACAGAAAATGACATTTTGATACGGAAAGCCGAAGATCAAGCCGCTAGGGGGCGTTTACTTCAGGGTAAGATGTAGGCCCATATTGGACTGCAGATAAACATAACACTTAATTGCGTGGACTCACAAACACTGTAAAACCTCATGAAGGACCACTGCTTTTATTGTAAGTGATTCGCGGGTGGATCAATAGCAATAGGCATAGCCTACATTGTTGTTGTTTTTTAAATAGGAAGACATTGTGTGCCCCTTATTTTAGTAGCGGTGTCTGGGTAGACTGGACTGTCAAGTGCAAGGTTAACCTGCTTATATGCCTTTCTTCGCCACTTTGGTTGTCGTTTTTTATTATTTTATTTAGGCCACCTGTAATTAAGAGAACGTATTCTTTTTTTCACACATAGTCTCCTATATATCTCCTATCTAAGTTAATTTCCTCCCAAAATAATGCCTAATTAAAAATGGGAGGACCATTGCTCCCAGGTGGTGTCCAGCGTTAAAATAATAGGACTACATTAATTACAAACGTATAGGTCGCAGCTTATCTTTCGTTATTACATTACAAGTGACCGGCGGACAACCTTGCGGGCGCGCACGGACACGCACGCAAACAGCCGCATCTGCGGAAATATGAGGGGAGTGTATCGGTTGATTGGTGTATTGATTAGGACATGATATGGGCTGGATCCATGTGAGGCTATATCCACTGAGGCTGTAGACCACATCAGTCAAAAGCAAATGAGAGCAAATCGTGGGAGCCGGCTTAATGTGGTTGAAAATGTCCCTCGCAAATTTTTGCTTTCAAAGAAAAGAAAAAAAAATGATAAACCGAAAATCGATAGCCCTGCCGGTGCAATTGTTGGTAGCTCGCTATAATATCTTTATTAGCCCATTATTATTATTATTATTATTATTATTATTATTATTATTATTATTATTATTATTATTATTATTATTGTTATTATTATTATTATTATTATTATTTTGCAAAATACAAAATAGGCTACCTAATTAAGTCTAATTGATGCGTCCAATAGGCCCCCTACTATAAATCCGCGTGTCTCGCGAAGGTGTTGCCAATAATAAGGTCAATGGGAAATAGGTATTGAAATAATGTAAGACATATTCAAGGATGATTTTTTGATTTTTTTGTAGTCGATCATAGGCCTATGTCTATGGAGTCAGTCGCTAAATGAATGAACCCACATTCAACGATTAACCGCCTAATCCCTAATTGAAGTCTGTGTGGTTTGGGTTATGGTCTATTCTGCTGCTGTTATGGTCTATTCTGCTGTAAGTCTCACATAAGATCTGTCCTTGGTTGCCGCTAAGAGAAGATGTAGCAGAAGGGTCACCTTTATCCTCTTTGGCATGGCTAAGTGAGTTATGCTGATAAGTGCAAAATTATTCAAATGATTGTGTAAGATAATTGCATAGTTGCATGCAACCTAATAATCTGCAAACGGGAATAATCTTCTCTTTCACTACAAATAAAGTAGCAGTGCTGCTATCTTATAAAATGGGCTAACTCGACCGGCCCTGAATTCTGATTAAAACGTTGACATTGCACTATGTTCATGTGGAGATTTAAATGGCATAATTTAGGCCAATACAGCAGCGTTTTTATGCAAAAAATCTCCCTTAGCAGTTTTCTTTAGTTTATTTTTAGCCTGTAAACTCAAATACCTCTCATTACAATCAATTCATATACACAATACAATTCACAATATTTATAATATTTTCATTTTTATTTTCCAAATTACATCACTAATCCGAATCACGTTATGTAGGCCTACACATTTTTCATATCTAATATTTCTGTGGTGAGTGGCTCTGTGCAATATTTACTATCTGTGCTCTGCAAGGTGAGACATTTTCAGAGCTGGCACTGAAATGCATTCTGGGTGATCAGAATCTGATCTGTCTAAAAATACAAATCAAAACCTCCAAGATGCATTCAATGCACTAGAATCAGATTCAAAATATACACGTGCATGCGCGTGTGCACACACACACACACGCACACAAACCCACACATGCTGGTAGTTGGCCAGGGATGTATGATCACTATTTGTTTGTGTAGTGTGAAAACAATTCAGGATGGGCCTAGCTGTCAAGTTGTCATAGAAACCACGACTCCCATGACAGCCAGACACATTCAACTCATTTCACCTTGTGAATGACATCCAGCCTAATACATGCATACAGCAGAGCCAACTCCTTCCTCCAGCTTTACAATATAGCAAATGTCCACAGCTAGATACATTACTGGCCAAAATAGATACTGACCTAGTGTTTATTTATTATAGTAAATTATATGAAAATATTCCAGGCATGCTAGACATGTTTGCAGTATTTCCATATCAAGTGAGCTAGTTCTTGCAAATGTTTAGATGTGTGAAATGTGTTTCCATTTAGTCTTACTATTTATTATTTTTAGTTATTTTTCTTTTCAAGTCATAAACATGCATGTCATGGTGCACTGCACATCCATACAGACTAGCTTAGCCTGTCACACTATCCATCTTAAGTTAGCCTCTGTCCAAAAAACAAAAACAACAAAAAACAACTTTGTCTTTCCAGGTTTGCAACTTTGGCCGTATAGCTCGATATGATTGACTGCAATGCCACTGGTGAACAAGGCTCAAGCCTCCTATTGCAACTGAGTCACCTTACAACACACTAGCTATAGTCTTCTCCAGGCACAGATAGCAGACAGTAAATGTAGGTACAGCAGTTACTGAATATTTAAAAAGGCATAGAGATGAAGCAATAAATGACAAAGTAAAGCTGGTGTTCCTGGGCATTAATAACTAATGGGAACCCGTGAGTTATAGGCTGCTCTGGTTGTAATGAAAGTGTCATTGCAAATCAGCAGTCCGCCAAGGTTATTATTATTTATACATAATTGATGGCGGAACCACAAGGTACATGTCACACCCTGCGACTGCTAACACCTTGGGAACAAAGATGATCGAAGTCAACAGAAGAAAAGGTCACAGAGGAGATTTGGACCCCCAGGCTTAGATTTACCCCAGAAGAGCCAACGTGGGGTTATAACCAAATACTTACATGCAGTTACAACAACCAGTTACACAATAGCAATGAGACCAAGTTTACACACGATTATAAGGTGTAAGATACTCAAACTCTCATATCTGAGGATAAGATAAGATGGTAGCCTACTTTATTGATTGTTTAGACTTTGTGATGACAAAAATGCACGTTAAACTTCTCATCAGATAAAGGTTTCACATCTTTGAACTGAAAGACTAGCCACATATAAATGGACTAGACATTCTGGATGATTATGATTCATATAAATATAATAATTATAATAATCATTATTATTATTATTAATAGTAATAACATTAATAATCATAATAATAATCATATCAATATTGATACTAAAGATTAAGATCAATATTATTATTATTATTATTATGAATATTAGTAGTAGGCTAGTAGTAGTAGTATTGCTGGTGTTGTGGTAATATTACTTATAGCTGTAAAACCGATTTCATGTAGTAGCGGGACAACATAATTGATTACTGCCACCCTAATAGGCCTACATCCATGCTTGCATGCATGCACACACAGGACGACACGAAGCCTTTCGGTCCGAGTTGACTTGAACGCCTCTTCGAGCCCGACGGCGACGTCATCGCCGTCCGTCGAATCGGAGGGCGCGACGCGTCGCCTATCGGTGACGTATCCGGAAGTGTTCACATTCCAAAACATCACCGCGTCCGAATGAATCAATTTGGACCATTAGTGTACAGCAACACGCTACAGGAAACCCATTAGCGATGGAGACGCGCACCCTGGTGTGGCTCTCGGTCCTGCTTGGTGTCGTCGTGAGATGGGGAGTTTCACTAAATTCATATTCAGGTAGGATGTGGTCAACACAGTGATGGACAAACGACTGACAGCTACAGGGTTGATTGCTTTATAACGTGGATATTACACATACGTTACATATGTACACGTATGCATGCATGCATGTATGTACATGTATACATGTAATGTATTATGTACATTACTCGCCCATGCATCGACGAACCCAGCGATGCATCTCTTGTGTTGTAAGGGACTGTCTTGTTTCCATGGGTGGAGGAGTCTGATGGTGTTGAACGTTATGCCTAAAGATGTTTTTTTGGTTCATCCAGGGGCAGGTAAACCACCCATGTTTGGAGACTATGAGGCACAAAGGCATTGGCAAGAAGTGACCTACAATCTGCCCGTACAGGAATGGTCTGTATTAGGTATTATTAGCGTCATAATACACGACAGTATGTCTATATAATATATACCAATATACCGACACCAATATAGTGTGAAGCTACCTGCCGCCAAGGCAGAGCTCACCTGTCTTGGACACTGTCTGGTACATTTAGTTATGAATGTCGTGGACCGATATTGCATTATTATATATGAATGATATTATGACCTTGAATATCTATCTATCTATCTATCTATCTATCTATCTATCTATCTATCTATCTATCTATCTATCTATATATATATATATATCTCCCTTTACTTTCCCCCAGGTATTTCAACACAACTGAGAATGAGCTGAACTACTGGGGTCTGGACTACCCTCCCCTCACTGCCTTTCATAGCCTGCTGTGTGCTCATGTGTAAGAACCGGTTGGACATATGAATCTAGAAAGTCACGGGATGATAAACAGCAGCTGGATAAGTAACAGTGTTTATTTTGGTACCGATTACTGTAAGCAGTTGCAAGAATGTGAAGTAATTCTGTAATGGCGGGTACTTTTACTCCTCTGCACCCCAAAGCAAAAAAATTATTATATTCGTTATATAATCGGCGTAAATACACCGTAACCTCAGCTAAAGAAAACTTAGTTTTGCCACGTCTCCCATGAGAAACACTGCAGCGGTTTCAATGACAGTTTCAACGACAGTCTCCCCATAATGACAAATCATTTCATGATGAATGACATGACCCCCATGAAAACATGACCACCGACACAACAACTAACAGTCCAATGCTCCCAAAATGGCGGCGGCCGCTGCGATGTGACGTGGCGATGTACAAGCCCTATATTGGGCAAATCCGCCGCGTGAGAGCATTGCATCACACCTATAAAATCCTGCTATAATGCTAAAATAAAATGTGGCAGATGGCTCCAAGATGTGCTTGCTACCTCGGTGAGTGAACTAAAGTGTCCAACCCTTTGCTTCTCTTCTCAGGGCTAAGCTGATCAACCCTGAATGGGTGGAGCTTCAGGGCTCAAGGGGATACGAAAGCCCAGCACACAAGCTGTTCATGAGGGCCACAGGTACGGGTCCTGCATGGCCAGCACACATGGGGACGTACGGGCAGTGAAATGACAACGATCCAAACGCGAAAACCTGATTGATTTGTGTATTGATTTTGTAAACCCAGTGGACTGTGTGTGAGACATCTATTAATGCGTTTGATGGGATTATGTGTGTAGCGGTTTGAATAATCCATTGAGCATGGGGTTGTGGCCTGTGTTGGTATCTATGGATTGGGTGCAACTGTGAAGTTTATCAAAAGGGTGTGAAAGTTTAATTAAGCAGTATTAAGCAATATTTGAGACATTTCATACACTGTGTTCACTGTATTTCATTACTTCATTGCCTTTTTGTCTTTTAGTTCTTGCTGCAGATCTATTGGTCTACATCCCTGCTGTGCTTTTATACTGCTTTTACCTCACCAACGGATCCACCAATAAGAAGGTAAGACGTGTTGTAGTAGTTGTAGTATTTGAGGCAGTCGCAATCTTTTTTTTTAACCTGAATATTTTCCATGTCTATGATGACATAATGTTATCATCGTCACTGGCAATGGTTCCCTGGGTTATGATTAATTTATATTAAAAAATTAAAAAATAAAATATGTTGTACCTGTTTATTGTATGTACCATTCACACCAAGGCAAATTCCTTGTAAGTGAAAACCTATAAATAAATAAATCTGATTCTGATATAATTAGGTTGCAAAAATTGGAACAAATATTTGTTTTGTGTGTCTTATAAGGTTAATGTCTGTTAATGTCTAGTATGTCCACATTTACTTCTAGATAGTCTACTTGGATTTCATATATAAATAATTCTTTACAATATCAATCAATTTTATCAAACAATTTTAAATTTAATTTGAGGTGATTCATTAAATTAAATGTAATCACCTCAGTCAACTAACCAGATACTGTAATCATTCCACACAGGTCAGCACCCTGCTCTGCATATTGCTTTACCCAGGACTCATCCTCATCGACTATGGGCATTTTCAGTATCCTTTGTATACTAAATACATTTCCACAAGTCTAAAACCAGCCATATGTTTTCCTTCCTGTGTTGAATTAGTTTTCACAAGTGCTATAGACACAAGAAGAAGGCATTTAATAATATTGGTTGCTTACTTTTCCTGAGGGACAGCATTCATACGATAGTATGGCATGTTATCTGACCACTTTTGTATTTGTCTTTGCACTAGTATCAGTGAAAAAAGTAGTACCGTACAGTTTGATGTTCCTTAATAATAAATAGATTGAACAGAAATGGAGCACATACCTTTTCCAAAGCAGGAGAACTCCCTGTACTGTATCACATTTGGACAGAAACATACATTTTAGTGTACATTTCTATTCGATTCGCTGGATCAATAATGATATTTCTCAAATCAGCCCCACAAAGCCTGTCCACTCCTTTCCTCAGAACTAGAAATGAATGAATAAAGTCAAGGGTGAAATAGTGAGTCACACATTGGGGGGGAACAATCGGGTCGGCAGTGTGGGGTCTTCCGATTACATAAACCCGATGTTAACTTTGAGCCAACCGCGTAAAAGAACCGGCCAGCGAATGCGGCCTCACTTCATCCGCAAAGTGAGATCGCTGGACACCGTGCTACATTCACGGGGACGCATCCATTGGTCCCCCCCTGGGAATTCTGGCCCTGAATAAAGTGAAGGTCCTTAACGGTGGTCAGGTACAACGGGGTGAGTCTGGGCTTGGCCCTGTGGGGGGTGGTGGGCCTGGGTCTGGGCTGGGATACCCTGGGCTCCCTGGCCTTCTCCCTGGCACTCAACTACAAACAGATGGAGCTCTACCACGCCCTGCCCTTCTTCTGCTACCTACTGGGGAAGTGTGCCAAACAGGGCTTAGCAGGAAGCGGGTGAGCCTGCTATATTTATATTTTTACCTCCATGCTGACTTTAACGCCTTCTTCATTTCCATAGCCACACCACAGCCAAATGTATTCTCCACTCTGTTGCCCTTACTTAAGGGGAAAAGTGAATGTCTTTTCTTTCTCAACTTGCCTCCCTTATCCCTTATATAATGGATAGAATCGATCAGGGTTTATTTTTCTGCTGATCAATCTTTGGCCACTAACAGTCAATCTGCGTATTGTTTGGTGACAAGCAAGCTCACTTAATGTCATTATAAATGCTGTCATTGTGTGTACACTATAATACAAAATATATTCCATAAAACTAGGAGCTGGTAAAGTAGACTGTGTGCGTGTGTGTGTGTCTGTTTATCTTGTAACAATGTACCAAGGGCATTTAGTAGCAAATGGAGAGGTGGATTACAGGGGGCTAGGGCAAAGATATGGCCAGTTGACACTCTCACCATTCCCAGGCCCCTTAGCTATTCGTGTGTGTGTGTGTGTGTGTGTGTGTGTGTGTGTGTGTGTGTGTGTGTGTGTGTGTGTGTGTGTGTGTGTGTGTGTGTGTGTGTGTGTGTGTGTGTGTGTGTGTGTGTGTGTGTGTGTGTGTGTGTGTGTCCAGCTGACCACATACCCTGACCTGTGTGCAGGACTTTCAGCTGATGAATGGCCTTCTCGGCTCGCCATTCCTCGACAGAAAGTAAAACGCCCAATTTAGGAGGCGGGTGACGCATGAATTGTCGAAGCTTGAAAAAAAAAAAAAAAAAAAGTTTCAGCAACGTGTCAATACGTCAGTGTACTTGGTTATCAAGGACTTGTTGTTTTCATTGATTTAACATGTATTGCTTTATTTTAATGTATTTGTTGGGGATGCACTGATCAGGTTTTTTTAGGCCGATACCGATGTATAATAACCGTGTGTGTGTGTGTGTGCCGCTGTTTGTATGTGCCGTTGGTTGTGTGTGTGTGTGTGTGTGTGTGTGTGTGTGTGTGTGTGTGTGGTTCTCCCCCCCTCCCCCCCCCTGTCTGTCCACTGTGAAGACTGTTCTCGCTTGTGAAGATCGCAGGGACCGTGTTGGTGACCTTTGCCCTCTGCTGGTTGCCCTTCCTGTCTGACGCCCAGCAGGCCTTGCAGGTGCTCAGGAGGATCTTCCCGGTGGCCCGAGGTCTCTTTGAGGTACGGCAAAAATGTTACTTTAGAACAAACACCCCAGTTTCGGATTTCACTCGGGATATAAGTGCACACATGTGGTTATTTATTGAATTAGTTGTAATATGAAATGCATCAGCCATTTCTAAACAAATGTCATTGTGGGAATAAAGTTCACAAAGGTTTGAATAAACATGACGGTTTGAATAAATAGCTTTGTATATAACATAACGTAAATCTATCTAATGTTAAACTTGTTTGCAAAGTAAAACATCACAACCTAAGAAACTGATTGAGTAACCTGTGTGCGCAAGCTTGCAACGAAGGAAACTGGAGCTGTCAGCGTTGGGCCACAAGCTATGGCACAATATTGAAATGGGAATATATTTGCTACTCATTTATTAGACTGGGCTGCAGCCGTTGAACCTGTGATGTGCGGAGGAAGTAAATATTTTTTTAGTAAGAAGACACGACAGGTGCCACAGGGAGGACGACCTGGGGAAACGGGAGAGTATTTATTTTTTTCCCTTTCCGAGAACGACTCCTTAAGATGTCAAAGAGACACCATGAAACAGCTGTTAATTGACTGACGTCTTCCTCAGCAGCGCTGTTTGTTGTCGCGCGCCGCCGGGTGCCAGCTCCGCGCCACCGATACGTGTTGGCAGCGTCGCTCCGGCCGTGTCTCTGAAGAGCAAACATATACTTTTACCCTGGACGCGATCACACGTGCACATCCACGTGCACGCATCACACTGCGGCCCGGCTACCCGGGGAGGTGGTGGTGGGGGGGGGGGGGGGGGGGGGGGGAACGGGCGAGGCAAGGAGTTCCCAGCACCCGGTGATAGGCTGTGATGGGAAGGGAACGCCATGGGTGCGTGTGTCCATGCCGGACACCCAGTATCCCTCTTACTGTTGCTCTCACTCTCTCTCTCGCTGGTCCTGTTTCCTCACAGTGGTACCCATGGCAAGGTGTCACACGAGTGAGAAGTAATTGCAAATTCCCTGTGTGCGTGTGTGCGCGTGTGCGTGTGTGTGTTTGCTCACTTCAAGGGAGTGACTGTAGACTCTGGAGGAGACGCGCGGTGTGGCGAACACTATCCCCTCCGCCTGACAGGAGCGCGTGAGACACTTCTGTGCGTGCGTGCGTGTGTGTGCGTGTGTATGTGTGTGGGGGGGGGGGGGGGGGGGGGGATATACTAAACTAATTGGGAAATTGCGCATGTAAGCAGAGTCCGTTGGGCGAGGTGAGAAGGGCTGTCGTGGAAGTACAAGGCTGGTGACCAGCAGTGAGGAAAAGGGTTTGGTTTGGCTTGGGGGGGGGGGGGCGGGGGGGGGGGGGGGGGGGGTTAGTGGATAGTTGTAAGTTTACCCACCGGCCAGCGTGACTAAGTTTGCTTCCTGCCGCAGCCAGAAGAAGATGAAGAAGAAAAAGAAAAAAAAATGGCAGCAAATGCTTGCGCCTGTGAAATTCCGCATCGCCATCGGCCGCTGAGCCGAAGCGGAGTAGCTCCTTCACCTATAAGGAGACGCGGCAGACACCCCCCCCCCCCCCACACACACAACCACCACCACCATCCACCTCCTCCTCAGGGTCCATTCATGTGTTGCCCCCCCCACCCTCCCGGCGGCATTCGACTGCATTCCACTGGAAGTTATTTGGAGCGGAGCGGCCGAGAGGGCAGAAAGAGAGAGTGAGAGCTGGGAGGGCCCCCCCCCCCCCCCCCCAGACGACACAGGGGCAAGGGGGCGGGTGGGTGAGTGGGGTGGGGGTCGTCTAGTGCTGACTAGGCTGCCCCCTACGCCCCCTTTCTCTCTCTCTCTCTCTCCCTCTCTCTTTCTCCCCCTGTTAGATCTGCGCACAGCTGTGCCCGGAGCAGCTGTGTGTCAGAGAAGGAGACGCAAGACGCCAGAAACGCAGTCTCCGGGAAAAGGATCGCAGGCCGTCAGAAGCCCCGCGAATTCTGTCTGGTCGGGCCCTACCCCGACCCCTCGCTCCTGTGCAGATGCATTGAGGAATGCCACGAGGGAATATTCACTGCATTCTCCGGGGTGGGAATTGACTGCTCAGCTCAATGCCACCCGTTTGTTTTGTGCTTTACTGTTTTCATTGAGTGCCCCGCTTGACTCTTTGCATTTTAGGTGCCTATGATGTATACCCCACAAATACCCCACAAAGTAGAGCATCAGGCATCAAAGCGGTACATATGGCCATCGAGGCATACCTTGAAATATTAAGAGGAGTGTTGTATTTTGTCTTTGATGTGTATGTGTGTGTGCGTGTGCATGTGCGTGCATGCGTGTGTGTGTGTGTGTGTGTGTGTGTGTAAACAGGATAAGGTGGCGAACGCATGGTGCAGCCTCAACGTCCTGGTAAAGATCCGGTCCATCTTATCCTCTGACTCACAGGTCTACCTCAGGTAATCCTCATGTCGAGATACCGACATGCACATGAGCTGTCGTTTCTATCTCCCTTCGCTCTCACTACCGGTCGTGTTTCTACCTTTAATTTCCAGCACTGGGAAAGTCACACTCCAACCCCCCCCCCCCCCCCAAAAAAAAATCAATCAATCAATCCATCAAAACACTTCCTTTGTCCCCGAGTATAGTATAGTTAGCAAGTAAATATACAGGATACACAATACAGGAAAATTTAAAAAGTACGAATGCAAAAAAAAGTACAAATGCAAAAATAAGCTGTACACATGCGAATAAAATACGTAAAATGCAAAAATAAGGAAAACACAAACATAAGATGTACACATTATGATAATAATGATAATGATACAAGGATGATAATATCAGTGCCAGTATAACACAGTGTACGTATTGATGGGTAGTTCTATTATATACTGTATATATACAGTATATAGCATGGTAATCCGACTGGTGCACGGTAATTCGACTAGTCCGAAAATGAATGACTGTATTCACATGGAGGGTGAAAATCCAGATTATCTGTTGACCGAGTGTCCTGCTGGGAGCTTCTGGAGTCGGTTGCTGCAGCTGCTCCGGGAATGTGATGACCGAGGGGTCAAACGCCAAAACAAGCAGCGAAGAATGCGTCATATTCCTAGCTTTGAGCTTTTTGAAACGTTCTTTGCTGTGTGTGCAAGCGTGTCTGTGTGTGTGTGTGTGTGTGTGTGTCTGTGTCTGTGTCTGTGTCTGTGTGTGTGTGTGTGTGGTGATGCGCACGTCTGTGTGAGTGTAGACCAAAAAAAAAGAGTTGGCGTTGGAGGGACATACTCCTCTTTCCCTTCCCAACGCTACTGTGGCCCCCGCCGCGAGAATGGCCAAAGACAACAAACCGCCATGCAGTGATACGCTTTAAAACCCCCAGCGGCTAAATTTGGAGCCCCCTGTATGTTCGCAACTCGGACACAATGTCTTTCTTGTTTTTTTGTTTTCGTGGTTGGCGCACACGTTAAACCCCGGGATCACGCTGGACTCCGCTGACCGCACACAGCAGCCGAAAAAACCCACCCTGGCCGGTTGTGGGTATGGGCCGTACTACTGGGTACTGTGTGTACTTAAAGAGAATCAACTGTGGAAAGTGATCCTTGTCCAGCAGTGCCACAAAACCTGACACACGCGCACACACACACACACACACACACACACACACACACACACACACACACACACACACACACACACACACAAACACACACTTTTAATCTGTTGCCTATCTATATCTTAACTACATGGACACAATAAAAAATGATACGGTGTTGTTTTGGAGGAGGTGTAGAAGGGTCACATGGGGTCCTACCCGGATCCCCTCTCCCCCCCCCCCGGGGACCCGTTAGACCTCTAATGGATGTACGTGACATGGCTGCCCTGATTGTTTCTCTCACTCCCCTTTCCCCACACACTTAGTCTTCCCATCACATCACCACCACACAACATGGTGGCGGCATGTAGAGGGGCTGAGCATGCCCATTTTCCCACAGGGCCGGGTGGCGCATGGACAAGAGCAACCAACCTGTGCCTGGAAAAAGCTTGCGAGCAGGTGGCACAGCTGGGCCCTGTGGTATAGCAGCAGGGGCTAGCTAGGCTGGGATTAGCCAGGCTTGGCTTATTGACTGTGTATCCATGTGGTCACATTCCCAAACACTTGAGCTAGATCCGTAGCAGCCGTCGTCCAATGTCAGGGGTAAAAATGGTTTTAAACGGGGCTGGCTTATCGCTAAGCGTTATGTAGTAACGTCCTAATCATTACCCAATTGTAATGGTCGTGTTGTGAATGCACATATCTTTGTCTTTTCAGTTTAGCTGTGACTCTTCTAGCCCTCGCGCCTTCCTCACTGAGGCTTCTGAGGACGCCCACGTTCTGGCAGTTTAAACTCGCCCTGGTAACGAAGCCTCCCATCTTTTGAAACGTTCAACATGAGTCATGAGTCAATCGGGTCTGTTTTGTGATGCATTTCTATGTACAATTTGCTGTCTTTCAGAGTAAATATTTGCTAATAATTTAGTTTGTATATGAATCAATTCCATGTGAATTCCATGAAAAACGGTTGTTCATTTCCAAAAGTAAATAATGATTAAATCATCTCAATCTTCACTTCCAGGTCAATTCCTCTTTGGCTTTTTTCCTCTTCTCCTACCAAGTCCATGAGAAGTCCATCCTTCTGCCTGCCCTGTGAGTAGATACATGTAGACCATCCTTCAGCAAATTCTCTATCCCAGAGCTTAAAGTTGGTTAAATCTCTATCCTACAGTGTTAAAAGTCAGTCAAATCTATCCTGTAAAGTTTAAAGTTGGTTTAATATCTATCCTATAGAGTTTAAAGTCGGTTAAATCTCTATCCTATAGAGTTTAAAGTCGGTTAAATCTCTATCCTATAGAGTTTAAAGTCGGTTAAATCTCTATCCTATAGAGTTTAAAGTGCACATGGGAGAAGCTTGCCTGAAGAAAGCTTCAGGGCTTTCTGCCAGAAAGGCGGTAGGAAGTCAAGTCATCTGACTTCCTACCACCTAGGTAGTATAAAGAGTGACAAAGTACATGTAGGGAGGAGGTTGTGGTGGATGAATGGGTCAAACACAGGACTAACACCCAGGAGACCGGGTTTAGTGTCCTGAACCCTGTATTATTTTTAGATTTGGTTGACTTATTATTGTACTTATTTTAATGTAATTAATTGTTTGTTTTTTCAGTTTTTAGTCACAGTTTGGTTAGGTTTAGGCAACACAACTACTTGGTTAGGTTTAGGGAACACAACTACTTGGTTAGATTTAGGGTGAAGGTTAGGCAGAAAGCCCTTTCAGGCAGAAAGATGTCTGCTAGAAAGGCTTTCTACCAGAAAGCCCTGAAGACAAACTTCTCCCATGTGCGTTTCAAGTTGACTGCGTCTCCCATGAGGGAGTTGACACGGTGCTGTGGCGGCGTATGAATGACCCCTGGTTTCCTAGAGCTGCTGTTGAGAGCTGCTAACTGGAAGGGTTATGCCCCTCTTGTCATCATGCCTACACACACACACACACACACACACACTTATGTGTGTGTGTGTGTGTTTTTATATGTTAAAGGTGCATAACAACGTATGGGGTATGTGGTTAACAAACATACATGTCTTGTGAAATCCCCTGTAAATGCTGAGTCACTGTAGCGTGGCGGAAGTACATCCATCTGAGTCTTATCAATCTCGACAGGCCGGTCTGTCTCCTCCTCAACGATCTGCCCTTGATGGCCATCTGGTTCCTCCAGGTCTCCACGTTCAGGTCAGCACCACCAGGGTTTAAATCAAACTTCACAGATTACAGGTTTACGATTCTATTACAGTTTTTTTGTGGTTCTTAGGGTACTTTTAAATTGTGTCTAAATTGTGACATTTGAGTCCCCTGTTTCCCCCTGAACAAAAAATATTGAAAATCGTTTTTTAATACATTTAGTTTTTAATGCATCTTAGGAGCACTTACATGCTTATACTTATAAAAGAGTGACACTTTCACCCACGCTGGAGCTGTCCCTGTACCACGCTGTTGGACGGTAAACAGACCCCCCCCCGGCAAATCTAATGAAAAAGCACGCACGGGCCGCACCTTGAGTCGGAGGAGGCCGAACGCACACACACCTACGAGGTGAAGAACAGTCTGAGCGCATAGGAGCGCCGGCCCTGCCTTTGGCTGCGGCTCAGCGTCTCTAGTTTTCACCAGCTGTTCGCAAACTCCGCTGGCAGCACTAATTGTTGTGCTCGTGGTTTAGCATCAGGCTATCTGCGAAATTTAACACGGCATAGTTTGCGTTCCTGGGGTCAGGGGACAGCTCTGTGTGCGCGTTCGGTCACTGCGCTCCCACATGGACCCTTTCGCACATAGGCGACGTCGTCCACCACACACGCGCCCCGCGTTAAAACAACAAAACAAACGCCGTTTTCTGTTGGCCGAAAGACGGCCCCCTGAATGCGAGTGCGTAAGCAGAATTGCGCGCCGGGCGGAGCGAATGTGGCCACTCGATTAAATGGGTGAAGTATGTATTTCTACAATTTCCAACATTTGTTTACTGAATAGGGCCAGTCTTGTTGGACCGGGGGGAAAGAGAATAAGCGGTTTGTTGTGCGACGTTACGACGGGCTGGGGAAATATGTGATTTACTAAGAATCAACTGTTGTTCTTGCTCATGTCTCTACACTAAACAGAGCTTAACTCGAATCCCAGACTCTCCCGAGGGCATGGGCAAACACACACACACGTGCATACATACAAACATACACACAGACAGACAGAGACACACACACACACAGTTACACACACACACACACACACACACACACACAAATACACACACTCAGCCTGTAGAGGTCAGGTCAATCTGTCTCTCTGGCCTACTTCTACAATGAGATGAAAGCCAATTCTCGTTCTCTTCATAAACATGCGTGCAGTACGTATATGTTTCGCCGCGTGACTTGTTTTACCCAACGTTCGGCGTATTTGCCGAGCATAAAATCACCCCACCAGTGGACTCTATCTATGAGTTAATAATAATGTCCCAAGTTATTTTAACAACCCCCCACCCCCAGCATGCTGCCGTTGCTACTGAAGGACGGCTTGCTGGCGCCCTACGTGGCGACCTCCCTGGCCTTCCTCTTCCTCAGCACCCACCTGCTGTCTGCGCTGGAGCGCTGCACCGAGGACCAGCTCCGGCTGCACGCCTACCGCAGGCTGACCGCATGGCTGCCCGCACGCCTCCCCCGGCCGGACCTGGCCCGCATAGTCCGCTGGAAGGTAAGAACTGCAAGGGGACCCGTGGTATTAAAAAGCATTAAAAAGTCTTGAATTCAAACAAATCTTCTATCCCAATATACAGTAGGTCATTTAATATCTGGATAACAATTTATCACGATGTAGGTCATTTAATATCTCGATAATTATATCTATCACGATATAGCATGTTTTCGGGTAATTCCATAAATAAATAATATGACCACTGTGTGAATCAAATACTTGACACATGAAAAGTACTGAGTATTTTTCTCTTTGTTTTCATCACTTAACTGTAATGCAGCCTTTTAACACCAGAAAAATACAACACTTATGCCATATCATGATATTACGATATCTAAAATCTAAGACGATATCTAGTATATATATATATATAGTCTACTATATCGATATAATATTGATATATTGCCCAGCCCTACTTAAAAGGCATTCAATATAATTTGCATAGGTCTTCAATATGTTTGCGACTGTCAGGAGAGGAAAAATAATCTCATAATAAACCTCAAACCAATAAATGTCATGTGTGAAATAGACATTTAGGTACTGGCATGATAACTTCATGCAGGAGGATACACTGACAGAAGTAGAACAAATAAACAAATTACAAGCACAAATAACTGTGTATACTTAAAACTATTCCAGGTTGAGGACTGTCGTTTACCCATTACGCCATATAGGTATAGGAAATCGGTATTAAATTGTGTTCTAAGTGGCATTAAAAAGTCTTGAATTGAACTGGTGGAAACCTGCAGATAGCCTGGCCTGGTACAAAGCGAAAGCTCCCGGTTACAAAACCTAGAACGAGGCCCGCGCTGCCTGCCCGGTATTTATAGCTTTTTGTCTTTGTCCTTCAATAAACAAAATATGGACGATTTCTCGGCATGGAAAATCTGATGTTTTGTAAAGGGTGAAAGGGCCACCTAGAGGTCAAAGGGAAAGTAACGGTGGTTGTTGTCCTGTACAAAAGTAAAGGTGAAGAAATACTCTGTATTCGAATAAATAATATAATGGAAGGACCACAAACATATGATACTCCAAAGAATACCCAATAATCGTCTCCTTTTTTGTGGGACACTTGGTTCACAGATGAACAAACAAGTGTAATAAATAATGTATTGTGGGTCCACCCCCCCCCCCCCCCCCCCCCCCCCACACTGCCGCCGCCTGGGGCTCAGCAGCACAAACGCTGCAGTTGATCACAACGCTAACGAGGGGGCGTGGGAGCAGGAGATATATAAAGAGCGGCACATCCCACCCTCGGTGGGATGCGCACCACCTATATACTGCTATATACTATACTACTGCGTATACTTGCACACTTATACATATATACTTTATACTTATCACATATTCCCGTTCCCGCAGCCTCTGAAGTGGCTGCGGCCCTGGCGACAGCGGCGCCCCCGCCCCCCCCCCCCACCCGATAGGGTGTCAGCAGAGATCCGGCGAAGGTGTCTCTTTATAGAACGTGTCATTAACACAGGTTCGCCTGCGTATATTTATTTACACAAGCGGCATAAATAACGAGGGCCTGCGTCCGCGGTTGGGTTTCATCCCCAGGGGTGGGGGCGGCGGCGGTGGGGTGGGCATGGGGGCTGTAAACGGTGTTGCATCGCCCCCTAACTTAGCGAGTGTAGATCCTTAAAAAACATACATGGATACTGATACCCCTCGCGCTGTTAGGGCGTGATTCCCCCCCCCCCCACACACACACACACACACACTGTGGTGTGGCAAGGCCCAGAAATAGGCTTTTATAGGGTCAGATGTAAACTGGATGCTCCGAACCCGCTTCGCCGTTGTTGTTGCAGCATGACGGCGTCAACACGGTGGATGGCGTTGCTGCCACGCAGTCATAAATGTCAACCCCCCCCTAATGTGAGACGTTGAAATAAACGATCCACATATTTGTTTCACTTGGAATAAAAACAGTTTGTCCTCAGCCTTAATTACCCCATTTCTTTTTTGGGGGGCGGGGGCATTTTATTAGACGACTGGTGATTTCACGGTGAGTAATGCCAAACCAGATAAAACTGATAAATTTAAAATAATAATGTCACTCTCATTGCAAACCTCCTGATACAGTAACCACAGTGATGTTTCTAACCCTTAACACTACAAATGGGGCATTCCCTAATCTGACCATGTCAACTGGCAGCAAATACAGAGAAGACAATGAACGCAATTGAGCACTGTCAAATGATTGGACGGGATCTTGTGAAGGTCAGCTGTCCAACGCTTCAGCAAAGCAAAGCATAACATGGCTTGAAGCCCAACTACTTAGCAATAATAATAATATGTTTTATTTTAAGCGCTTTTCAAGACACACAAAGACACTTCACATACATTTTAAAACAAACTATATACCAGCTGACCTTCACAAGATCCCGCGGACGCAATGAAGGCAGCAACAGTCATTGTGGTTTTTTTGGACTGTATGAAGCCAACATGAGCTCGCTCTCTCTCTCTGTCTCTCTCTCTCTTTCTCTCTCTCTCTCTCTCTCTCTCTCTCTCTCTCTCTCTCTCTCTCTCTCTCTCTCTCTCTCTCCCTCTCTCAGTTTTACATCAGTGTGGTGCTGATGGTGGGTCTGAGCGTGGCGAGCGTGGCGCTGCTCCCTCCAGCAGGGCTGCCTGACTTGTTTCCTGTGCTGGTGTCTGCCTTCTCCTTCCTCCACTTCCTGGGAACATTCGTCTACTTCAACATCGTCCAGCTCAGCGCTCCCCAGGGCAAACAGAAGACCAAGTGAACCCGGGCGAACGTGAGAGGGGGGCGCGTCGACGCGTCGAGCGCCATCGTGGGCGAGAGACATTGCTTTAGCTCGCGTGAAGGGACCATCGAGGGACTTGTAGTGCTCACTGTCCTGTAGTTCACTGCTCGCGTACCAGATGATCTCGGGTAAAAACTATTTCTTATTGCAGTCCTCCTTTTTTTAAATAAATGTTTTATATTTTGTAACAACTATTAAAAAATGATTAGAAATACAAGTTGTCTTAGAAATATCTATATATATTTGACATCAGTTTTATCGTGGTGTTATAAGTCACAGAAGCACACTCCATAAACTGATTCAAATGTGTTGAAAAGGCATACGGATGAATCATGCTAAGAAACAGAATTTAGACAAACTATATTGTTGAAGGGTTTTACTAAACATGAACCATCCATCACAACACCTTGACAGCTCTTGGGGTCCTGCACTAAATTAAGTGCACATTTAAAACCAAAAAAACAGTGACAGGTCTTAAAGAGAGATGATGGAAAGTGGCATATCTGAGCATGATGTCATAAAGTTGAAATACCACGGGAGGAAAAAAAAAAAAGGCAATCTCTTTACCTCCGTTGCCTGCGTGTTAATGACAGGCATTAAAAAATCCCATTACAACAATAAATGTTATCAGGCCAGCGAGGGGCGGAGTGTGTTTCCGTGGCAGCAGGACCTGGTTGTGCAGCCAATAACAGACTAGGAGTTAAGGCAGGAGAGGGACCGTTACAATTACCACCCTGACATAAAACCTGTGTTTGTTTGTGTGTGTGTGTTCGATTCCTAGGGGGGAAATTATATGTGCCTGTGTGTCTTAGCAATCTCAGACATTAAAGCCCTCAAGCCTCTTTAGAAATAGGCGGGGTAAGACAAATACGGGAACAAAATGTCCATCAGCTCCAGTAATAACCTAAACAAGTCATCAAAATAAATGCACAATGAATTTCAAGACTGATCACTAATACCCACAACAAACACATGCAATAATTATACACAACATTTTGGCTATTGAATAAAGGAAAGACGGCTTGGCCCAATAAGCAAAAAGATAGTTGGCACACTTTAGCACCACATCATTTAGCATGCAGTTAAAGGTGTAGAATGAAGCCTCCATCTTTAATGTGAGGTCGACAACGCTTCGCGGCCCCTGTGAATTATTGATAGGGGAGTCTCTTCCTACATACATGAGATTTATGACCTTCTATTTCCAGAGGACTCCCATGCCTTTAATTACAAACAAAGTTGTCCCCACGCAAGCTGGAGCCGGAGCCAGTAGCAGTAGTGGAGAAATAGGCCGCTGTCATCACCCAGTCACTGGCTGATTATCCACAGACACTTGGACTCCAGCTCTCCACCGACCGCCGGTCTGCCCCACACAAGGCCACTCATAATAAAAATGAGCGGTGGCGTGGAGGGATGGCGTGTGAGCGCTAAAGAGATGGAGGACACGATGGGTGCCGGCTTCTGCTCCGTCCACACCCAACTGCTCTACTCTCAGCGTTGGCAACAACTGCGTTGGCGGTGTGTGCGTGCGTGTGTGTGTGTGTGTGTGCGTGGAAGTGGCGGACGTGCCTCAGCGGACGGTTCACTGGGGTGCATACACTATAAGAATCCCTGCCTGCCTGCAGCACGTCCCCCCCCCCCCCCAGTGTGGCGGGAAAAAAAGGGGGGCCTGTATGAAAATGTTAGTTTTGTTTACGGCCGCGGCTCAGCTTTGTCCTTCACGCGGCCTCTAAGGGCGATAAAGTGAGAGCTACACGATCCACCTTGGGCAGAAATAGGAAATGTCGCCGTGAACACCAGCTGCTGCTTAGGTCAGTTGACTCCCGCTGCAGCCGAGAAGCCTGGGCCTTCCCAGGCTCTGCCAAATAGAGAGAGGGAGAGAGAGAGAGAAAGATAGAGAGACAGAGAATTTGTGTTTGTACCCAGTGTTGTTTTTCATAGGCCTTTGTTTTACCAAATGTCTGAAGCTGCTCAGTTCGTGGTGCAGTCGCCCTACATGGGATGAAGGGACTTAACTTTTGAGGACAGCAAAAAAAAACAGCATTATTTGCACAGTGCCCCAGCATGGCTGTCTTGTGGAGAGCCAACATTTGTCAGTCCCGAAGAGGAGGAGGCGAGTTTGCCAGGTAGACACAGTCGGACACGGTAGCTTCCAGGGCTTCACTCTAACACTGCGGTGTCTGACATGCCCATCGCACCGTCACCTCCTCCCGCGTTGCCGAGTGACACCTTTTCAAGACACCTCTGCCTCAAAACAGACAGGCTCCGATTCCACATTTGTCTCCCGTCTCATCTCCCGGGGAACGTGCGCGAACGCAAGACGCAAGAGCGATTCCATTACCTGCCGACAGCCAAGACACCTCGTTTGCAAAGACCTAGAGGGGGGCGGAGGGTGGAGGGTGTGGGGGGGGACAACATGAGTGTAACCTCGCCGCTATCCAGTGATATTACCATAGTCAACGCTGAGCTTGAAGGACACACCACTGAACGCAACATGAGAGGGTATGGGTATCTTGAGGGGGAAATGTCTTTGCAGCCCTTTGTTAACCTAGCTAGTTGTATTGGAGTGTTAGACACTCGTATACCTTGATCCAGAAAGTTGAATAATAGGTAAATGAGGTGTCTTTTTTTTTTTTTTTTTAACCTTATACCATAATGGACTTCAGGAAGTCAAAGGAGCTGCTTGCCTTGGCACCACCTAGAGAGAAATGGAGGCTTTGATTAGAGGCAGAAACACTGGTAAAGGACTGTTCAAATATGTAATCCCCATTATTGAAATAGTTGCACATTAATAGCCAGTGATCCTGAATCTAGGGCAGACCAAAAGACGCTTTTGTTTTTAGGTTGTTTTTTTTGTGCAAAATCCCATTGACGTGATCGTCAATTGAATTACACGTTATTTTTGTCCTCGCAAATTATCATGGCCCCGAGAACACGGCATGCCCTCTGGTGTCACTGCGAGTCCACTGGCTTCGCTTTGACCGAAAACGGCCAAATATACAGCTCACACATACAGTGTGTTTAATCCAAACGCATAAAAGTCTGTGTGTGGGCAGCAGGCTGCGGCTTGTCCGTGAGGATTGATGTACCGCGCAGTCTCGGAGTTGCCGCGGCAACGTGGGACACGGGGACCCCATCACTTTTATGACATCTTAAGGGATCTTCGGTTTTAATACAGCCCATTACGGCTGACGTACAAATCTTGGCCCGACATGGTCCTATCCTATCTGTGGCCTGATCAATTTTTATAATGCTGAGCCGACCCCTTTACCCTCATTTTGTCATCGCAAAATTCATATCGTACAGGACTCTCTTATGGAAAAAGAAATTGCAATAAAAATGCGTTACGGACCCAGAGATGTACCCGAGTCAGTGCTTGGCCGTGACTAAAAAAGGCTTGGTCGAGAATAAAATTTGTTTCTGCGGTAAGCAGAAATGTTTAAATGTTATTTATTTTTATGCTCCTAAGAAAATATATTGTGAAGGGCTACATTGATTTATAACGTAACCGTGTCTCGGCATGGGGTTGCAGGGCCAGAATTTATGAATCCTTTGCACAACTCCTTTAATTGAATTTTCCAAATCTCTCACCACACACAAATAATCAATACCTGCTGCTGGGGGAAACTTGCCTCAGAATTATTATGGCCTTTCTTTTTCAATTCTGTCCTCATCAGCACATAGGGCCGCCGCGGGTAGCTGGTACGCCTGCTCTACACCCTGGAGGATTTATGCCAGGCCGAAGCTGATTGCTCTCCAAAAGTGACTTCTCAAGAATGCTTAGTGAAACTTTTGTTAACCTTTCAGGGCGGCCGTAAGCGCTTTACTTTGTGCTCTCTCGCCTTGGCGAGAGCAAAGCCAGCCCCGACACAGGAGGAGACCACCGTAGTGGTGGGACCGGGAGACAAGGAGACGAGGAAAAGGTGGTGAAGACGAGGAATGAGGTCCAAGTGAACAACACTTGGACCACCAGCTACCACTTTCTGATGCAGGTAGACCATGCCACCAGTCAAAAGTTGCAGTTGCAGAAGACAACTTGAGGCCTAACAACCTTGAAAAACACTTGATTTAAACTGCAGTAATATTGTGCATCAGGTGGCAAGCCTTGTATCTTGTTGCACAACATTGCAGAAATTTCCCCTAAGGGTTACTCTACAGTGCATAGTGATGCATATAGTACATCACCACATTAGTCAGCTACATCACTACTACATTTCCCCCATTTATGGGGAAACATGGATTACAAACAGGGATGAGATGCAGGAAATTTGATCACTAGTCTCACATAGCCAGACCTATCTCAAAACTTTGTTTTAGCACTGTGCCAGTGCTGGAGAAAGGTCTGGCTCTACTCACTATCATTCCAGTATAGGGGGGAAAAGGCTGTCTTGTTTGTATTTCTTTAAACCAATCACTATCATCTTGGGTGGCGCTAAGCCCAGGATGCCCTGGCAAAATATTGTTGGGGAGGAACTTGTTTTGGTGGAACATTTGCAGGTGGGGAGGCGAGCCCTGGCATTAAAATGACTAAATCCCCTCAAAAGAAAAAGCCACATTAAACATTATTGCACAATCCAAATCTTTGTCAAAACTTTATTGTCCCACAAATGGCAAGTGGAAAATTGGGCTTGGGCTACAAAAACATACAAAGATGTTAGTGAGTAAATAAATGACTCCTTCTCTCTCACTCTCTCTCTACTCTTGTGCGTCGG
Source organism: Merluccius polli (assembly GCA_030340625.1). Taxonomy (NCBI): domain Eukaryota; kingdom Metazoa; phylum Chordata; class Actinopteri; order Gadiformes; family Merlucciidae; genus Merluccius; species Merluccius polli. The sequence continues at coordinate 59,962 of JAOPHQ010005722.1, forward strand.
CAGGGAGGCCGCGGTGGAGGCTTGGCAAACACATCTGACACGGACATGAAGTGCTGGCCACAGAACCACCTGACCCACCAGACAGATGGCTCAGATGGTTCTTTCTAAAATGTTATGGGAATATATCAATTTCACATGAAAAACATGTTCATGAGTTGCCAAGCTCAGCTGCTACCCATATGGTCAAGAGATGCCCTGGTAACAATATATCCTTTCAGTCTTCAGTGCGCATCCAAAAAATAAAAAATAAAACCTGGCGCCTGACCGATTTCAATTCCATTATTCAAAGTTGTACGCCTCACCCCTCGACTGCATTGGTTCTGTATCGACATGCAGTAATATTGATTCACGTGGGACGCACCTTGACCTCTGTGGTTGAGGACGGCGAGTTCAAGCCATCTCACCCGGACTCATGTCAGCTATTATACATCCTGATGGTCTAACCTTGGCAAGTCGTCCCCTTGTCTCGACCAGGCTCATGGTCTCTAGTGGCGTTTTTCCATGCACATGTGCCGGCTTGGTTTGACCCCTGCCGCGTCAGCCCAGCGCGGCAGGGGTTTGCATCTCCATGACAACAGGGCTTCCCGCTGTGTCTTTAACTGATGACATGCTCAACTTGAGTTGTCTGGTTCAAATCCGCATTCACTACCCATCTGACGTCAACACAACCCGCTAGGAGGCGGGTCGGGAGCGCTTTGGCCGCCCAACACCAGAGATGGTCCATCTCGGGGCACAACTCGGCGCATTTAAACTGGTAATGGAAACGCAAATCAGCCATAGATGGGTCCTAAACAGGAGTCTGTATGTTAACCAGCATCTAGGCTAGGAGGGGGGTGCGGAGAAGGGGTGGGACCGCATCAAGTGCCATGCGGAGCAAAAACACAACGGACGGTTAAGGTGTACGTTCCTATAAGTGGCTTGCACAATTCCCACCTACCAGCCAAAGAGAATGGTGGACCACATCAGGAAAAGGCCAGGCGTGCCTTTGAAAAGGGATACTGGTCTTGACATACTTTACTTAACTCCTTCCAACAGGCTTCAACTTCAAATGACAAACAAATTGGGCTTCAGGGTGACCACCATAAAATCACTACCGGGGAGGGGGGGGGGGGGGGGGGGTAAATGATGTTACTTGTGCTTCTCCAGTTTTCCCAGATGGTGAACAATTGGGCAGATCGATGAATCAATTATCATCGACTCTGCGTAGCTTAGCAAGTCGCCAAGCCTTTATGGGTTTACATTACCCAAACAGTGGCGTTGTGGGTCTGCCAATCCCGTGGTTTTCAATGGACTTGTTTGTTTGTCTGTTAGCATGAGAGTCAGGACTCTCATGCCACTTAAAAACTTCTGCGTAGATACAGTGAACCAGTGTGGCTGAAATTACCCCCACAATGCCACAACACACGCACATAAAGTCAAAAAAACACATATTGTCGGCGACACAGGAGTCACAAGCTCATTACGCACAATATCCCCCCCAACCCTCGTATTTCTATGTTTTCAAGCCTATTCTGCATTATATCACACCACGTACTCCTGAGCTCGAGGGCGACATGAGTCACCGTAAAAAAAAAATGTCAACAAAACAAAAACAAAACGAAGTGAAGCAAAGACAGGAACGAATTTTTTTTTTTTAATTTAAAAAAAAAATCACGTAAAGCTTGTGCTCCGTGACAACACCATCCGTCTGCTTCGTCGTCGCCGTTTGTCGTCGTCGTCATCCCCCACAGACGTAGGCGCGGTAGTTTTGCGTTAACCCCCCCCCCCCCCTCCCCCTTCGAGGGGGGTGTGGGGGGGGGTGGGGGGCGCAGGCCCCCCTTGCCCCTCCCACGAGCTCAGCGCCTGGCGGTGGGTGGGGGCAGCTCTGTTGTTGTAATTAAGGGAGGGTTTTTACGCGCCTCCGCCGCCGATACGTTTTTCACGGCCCGCGCCATGTGATAAAAAATGTGACATTCCTGCGGTGGCGGACCCACAATGCAACACGTATGTCAGGGCCGGCTTCACTGGAACTAATTAAAACAATTTCTAACAACCTTATCGGAAAACAAGCCCTGACTGCGGACAATGTGCGCCATTCAGCGGCCCCACAAGTCGCCATTATGCGATTCGGATCACAAGAATCGCTGCGCCGGAGGCGTTATATGTGCCTAAAATAATCAAATTAATGCTATCCCTGGGAAATCCGTTCATTGAGGGGCTTGTTTAAAGCGTAAGGAAAGCACACGAGCCCACGATTATGCGAGGCGGACGAACATAGTCCCCATTGAGGGAGGGTTTCTGTCGTTGGAAGAAATAGGGGCCGCGCAAATCCCATTAGGACGGTGCTGTCTGGGAGTCCGCCAGGCCCTTATGATCACACTGTCTTCCTGTCAACACACTACCAGCGGCGCGATAAATGTCCCGTTATTGTAATATATTCTTTTTCTTTTTTTTTCTCGCCAATCACAAGCCATTAACAAGGGGAGTCGTTTTTGTCTGTTGTTTTTGTGTTTGTGTTTGTGTGTGTGTGTGTCACTTTTTCTTTTTTTATAAGAGTCGCCAATCACAAGCCAGGGAGTCGTTTTTGTCTGTTGTTTGTGTGTGTGTGTGTGTGTGTGTGTGTGTTTTTCTGTGTTTGTTTGTAGGCCTATGTGTGTTTGTGTTTGCGTGTGTGTTTGTGTTTTTATGTGTGTGTGTGTGTTTGTGTTTGCGTGTGTGTTTGTGTTTTTATGTGTGTGTGTGTGTGTGTGTGTGTGTGTGTGTGTGTGTGTGTGTGTGTGTGTGTGTGTGTGTGTGTGTGTCACATGTGTCCCAGGGAGGTGCTTGCATGACTTATGGTAGACTTCCTCCAGGCTACAGTGTCAATGCAGAAAGGCCCACAAGCACACTTTCGAGAAAAGGGAAAATCATCTGCACCCCCATGGGAAAGCGCAATGCATTTGTTAGTGATGATGACTATAAATAGATGAGGCCGAGCACAACATTGTGTGACATACAGTAGCAGACTGATAAGCTTTTAGGCTCGGCTTTGGCTGGAATTGCTTTCGTTCAACTGCAAGATAATGCCATTATACACCATTAAAAAGATCATTAACAAAGCAAAGCAGCATAGATTTAAAAACTAACTTTCCACAACAAAAGGGGTTTAGAAATGATACATATGAATCTTGAATCATGCGTTAACTGCATGCGACTTGACTATACAAAAACATATTGACATCCATATGAATTGGAAATAACCTTGACTTGTCATTGCAGCATGCTGACAGCACAGTGCCTCTGGTACTGTGCACCTACTGAACTGTCTGCTTCCCACCACTTCACTGTTCACATCACATCTCTCCAGCTCTGTGTTGCCCTCTGCTGCCTGTTAAAACACAGGACAATGTGAGGCCCTGTAGACGATGATGAGGGTAAAACAAATGAATTGAGGGATTTGGGAGGTAAAAGCGACGTTCGAAAAAGGAGCCATAAAATCAAATCAACGTGAGGATCCATTTTAACTCCGCCGTTATATCTCACCGATGAACATCCTGGGCGTCCAGTGTTAACGGCATCCGTGTCACCCCGAGATAAAGATAAAGACTCAATAATATCTTCTACTTCTCTGAAGCTAAATCCCCCCCTCCCCAAAAATAAATGTTACTCACTACTATTTCCTCCAGACGTTCTCTGGCTCTGATGGATGCTCCCCGAGGCTTCTGGTGCCATCCGGTCCAGCAGAAACAGCCATTGGGATGTACAGTACATTCATGGCAGACACATTCAATAAACATACATATAGATACATACAGATACAGAGCACAGATTGAAATGTATGTCTGTAGTAGCGTTCGCAGCACCACGTATTATCAAACGTATTCTTCACAGAACACAGCTGAATGGCTGTTCTTGGATAGTGCTACAGGGTTCCTGGTGAAACAAGTACTGCAGTATATTATATCATAAACCACAGCTCATGTGAACTGTTGAGCACAGAGCTAGACTGCAGCATGTAAAACTAATGCTTATTTTTGATGGATAGAGCAGACACCAAATGTCTGTCTTGGCTAAGGAAATGGCTCTTGTGTTAAAGTGCTCTTATACAACTATTTTTAGTGCTATGTAAATCACTGATCATTTAGCCAGTTAAGAATGGCCCTCGTTCTGTGTCTCCTGCCATTAAATCCTGATAAGTCATTATGACCATCAGTAGAGAGTGTGGCAATTGAAATATACCAACTAATAAAACGGGCTCTTTGTAACCCCTTGTGTTCCGACACATTTCTTGAGACACGTGGCCAATAACATTTTTTTTTCTAAAAGACAGCGTTATGTTTGTCTTGTCTTACTTACTATTCAATATCTCTTTTGCAACATACATCATGGCCATTAAATAGTACTTGGCATCGTGTAGCATCTTACCCTATAGCCATGCACCAGAAAGGACGGCTAAACCAAGCAATTATGGTGCACTTGGAAACTGGTTCTACTGACATCCTTGCTGTACCAACAGTGATATGTTGTTGTTTTACTTTCTGACAAATGTAATTTGACCCTGAATGTAAATGTAATTACTTGCTTAGAAGTGGTTTGGCCCGATGGAGAACACGTCGATAATAAGACATTGTACATCAAAATAAACCTAAAGCTTGGTGCATTAGTTTGACTGGTTGTTATTAGCTGTGCTTGGCTCAAAATTAGTTTGTTGCAAGTTCACTGAGGAAAAGAATATGATTGTCATAGTCTTTTATTGTCGTGTTATCAGATTTTAGAAGTGTTACACTAAAATGTACAATTTGACCTGATGGCCTCCATTAAACAGAAGACTCACACAGCGGCATAATGTGTAGAAGAAGAAGTGAAGAATTCCTAGAAATGTTACGAAATATGAATACGTGGCTTGTAGTGGCAGCCAAACACCAAGACAAACAACTTGCTTCAGTGTGCCTTCTGCTTGCTTTCCAGCACATTAGAGACACTGTGAGTCTTTTCTCACTTACAGCCACAAACACAAACGTCTGACAGCAACAGAAGAAATACTGTGTAAAAGTGAGCGAGCACTGGTTTGATTGTATATGGTTGTACAGCTGAAACATCTTCAAAGTAATCTGTAACAAAGGGCTTTCCCAACCTGCCTCCAGGGCCGGGGATGTCACACTCATCCCCATGTTGTGCTGCTGAGTTGAGAGGTTCACACTGAAACAAATGCATCAGTTTTTAAATGGATATACATAATAATGTTATCCATATTCCAGCACATTAAAAAACATATTTAGTTGCGGTTATAGCTTTAGTTGTATAACTTGCTGATTAGCAATCATTTCATCTAACAATAACATAATTAACCACTTATAATTATAGATCAAAGTGAAAAGAATATGCTAATTACATTCATACTTACAGATTATTTGTTAAAGTTAGTGCTCTTTTAGCCCTATTCAAAAACAAAGTCTGCAGTGAGTTTGGTAGACTTCAGTTACAGTTGTTATCTAATGGAAATGCTCTTTTAGCAGTATTCACTAACAGAATAATGAAGTAAAAGACTAAAGTTCAATCCCACCCACGACCTACTGCAGCACAATGTGCAGAATGCAAATGGTGTTATAGCTATTTGATTAAGACTATGAACTACAACAGGCCAGAAGGGAAATAAAGTGCATCTACAAACTTTACTCAAATTTAATTTATTAGGTGAATAACAATGAATAACGTCTGTGGTTCTGCTGTTTTGGGACTTGTCGTTATATTTGTCAAATGTGCTACTGACACATGATGGCACATTAAACAAGAAGATGAACTGCAAAATATGTGATATCAAACTTATTGCGCACAGCTCCTGCGATCCGTCTGAAACATGACCCGAAGAGTCCCTCGTTCCTCTTATATTATCTGCAACAAACTATAATTTTTGAAGCTTGTCGAAAATAAAATAATCATAACAGTACTCTTCTGTAGTCGTATGTTATTTATGTAATGTGTGCTACCAGAACAGAAGACGGAAATTAAAATTCACGGAGACCATGCGGAACCTTAGTCGTTCCAACGTGTCCCGTCGGCGTACTTTCTGCCGCGCACAGTGTTTGATTACCTAGCAACGGGGAGAGAGAGAGAGAGAGAGAGAGAGAGAGAGAGAGAGGCAGTGGTAAAACACGTCGTTCACCAGGTAAATACAGGTAAACCGTGTCACGTGAAAGTGTTTTATTTGTACGTGTGTGATGTGTGTGAGTCATGAGACCACCGCACCACATAACGAGAGGGATGACGTCATGGCACTGCTTGAATAACTCTGTTATTTATATGAGCTGTAACGACATTTACATTGTGTTTTGCTTGTGTTGGCCTATGCATGATCTGTGGCCTCTGACATATGACTTGCCTGTTTTGAAGTCGTTATTTTTAAAGTCGTGTGTATGGACTGGGTAAGCTGCAAATGAATTGCCCTTCTGGGATCAATACAGTTGTCTGCATCTGCATCTGCATCTGAATCTGATTCACCAATATTGTCTTAATGATGCTTTTCTTCCTCCTCCTCCTAGGATGTCTTTTCAGGCGTCGTCACAGCCTCTTGATGAGGAGACTTTCTATCTGAGGTGTAGAGCTGCCTACCTGGCTTTATTTAAGTCAAGTTTGACAAATATCGTTTCAAAACAACAGTTATGTCGTGGTAAGCTGTGTTCAAGTTACGTTACACAGCTTACGCTTTGCTCGCTCTACATGTTTAAGGACATTGATACAATAGTTTTGTGTTACATCTATTGGACTCAGCTTGTAGTCGGTTTCAACCGACCGCTTTAACCCTGTGAACTTTTAAAAACTCAAACCGTGGTCATCAGCAGCTGTAAACTACATGACAATCAAGTTAATTCATAAAAACCAACCGATTATTAAGTTGTTAATCACCATGTTTAACGCTAAAGCAGCATGTTGGCACAGGCCATAATAACAACAAGGGGCTTTCCTACATGACAGCCACTGTATGATCCTGTCATTCTCCCCCCCCCCCCCCCCCATGCTAGTTCTCCAACTGGCTGGAAGAAATCCCTCGCTTAAAACGCTCAGTAAGTACTGGACGCCGGCCACTTCCTCACTCAACTTTGATGATTTCTGTGAGATCCTCAAGTTGGAAAAGGAGGCCGACCAAAATGAGCTTTTGAGAATTTTCAAGGGGATGGATGTCAACGGCGACGGCTTCATATCGCACAGTGAACTGGAGAAGGCCCTTAGTACAGTGAGTAGCCCCAAGCCTTTGCACACAGGCAGACGTGTGTATCACATTGATTATAGTGACTGATATGACAGTTTGATTTGGGAAAGTTCTTTATTGAACAAACAAAAATTCCCTTACTGTTTTTGTTTTTGCATGGTGAAAGAGATGTGAAGTTGGACGGGTTTGAGGTAGATTGTGATCCATGTAATGAGTGGAAAGTATAATAAACGATTTGGTCTTAGTTTCACCACTTGACAGCCACTTGCAAAAAGAAACAAAACATGATTACAATCAGTGGTTTTCTCTGGTCTAATCAAAACAAAGTATTGTGGATTCACTAATTAAACGCATGTATGTTAACAAACTTTCAGAGTGGTGAGAAGATGACAGTTGAGGAGATCGAGGCCATTTTCTCAATCGCTGATGCCAACAAAGATGGCAAGTTAGATTACGCAGAGGTAAGCCTGGATATGCATGTGGTCATTTCCTCTATTTCAGCCTACATTGGTCATACATTGGACGAAATACCCTTACCAAATAACTCCTTAATCTAAAGCTTACAAATCACCTCTCTATCGGCTTGAGGCCATTGCAGATTAAATTGTCCATATCGTCAGTATCCTATGTGTCCATAATACTACTAATTATTATTATTTATCAAAATTTGGCCCAATCGTGAAAGGTTGCAATTAATTAATTTTAAAAAAGATTTTTAAAAAAAAACATTTGCCTGTTGAATTAAAATGTAACCGTTACAACTTAGCAATAAGCCTTCAAACAAATCACAGGCATTGCCATGTGACGTTGTTGCCAGATGGGCAAAGATAATCGACAATCTGTAAATCGCCGTGAATAATCGCAGTCACAATATCGGGCAAATATCGTGCAGCCCCTACGATGTGAATTCGGCAAACTAATGAGTGAAGCCTTTGTTAGTTCTGCCGAATGCTGGTGACCACGGCAGAGCGGTGCCAGTCCGAGGCACTGGAGAGGCTGGAGGCTGATCCCAAGATGAGGAGGCAGAACTTTGGCAGCCAGATAGACGGCCACCCAAAGAGCTCCACGTCCTCGCCTGCATCCCCCTCAGCGGTAGCCACAGCGACAACAACAACAACAACCCTCCCCCAGCCTCCATCGGAATCACAGAGGCCAGATTCAGACCTGGCACTCAAAAAAGGTTTGACAACTGAATTCATTTTCTGCGTTGCATTTTAGTCATTCTCGCCAGTTTCACAGCTTGCCAGATTAAACCACCACCCCCCATTCCTCCATCATTTTGTCTGTTGACAAAAAAACAAAAACAACATGATGTAATTGCTCTGTACAGGAAAAGCTGTGTCATTGTTATAAGGTATTACAAAGTATTCTGATTTGGATAGTCATGTTTAGCAGCTTTAGCATGAACATTCTTTAGCAGGTTCACATGAGATACAAGATACTACAAACCAGGAAAACCAGGAAAATTCAAACTAGATAATTAGACATGGACTCTCACAAAAAGAGTCTGCATTTGTATTGCAGTGGAGCCAGGGTGTTTTGAAGAGAGGAGGATTGGAAAACTGTGCGGTGGTCCCTGATGAAGGGGGGGGGGGGGGGGGGTATAGGTACGGTAAGGGCTGAGGGAGAGAAGAGATAGAGCGAGTCTCTTTAAGAGATAATCCTATTGATTTTGTGGCACCACTCGTACAGGAAGCTGGATGAGGAGGCAGCTCCTCTTCCAGCTGCCCAATAACACACGTTGGTGAGGGTTGGATAGGTGGGATTACCATGTGACTGAAGTTCTCCCTGGGTTTCCATCAATACATGGTGGTCCGTTTTTTTTTTTTTTTTGATAAATGTATTTATCAAACAGGTACAATAATTTAACAGGTACAATAAAATACACTGAGCATTAAGGACTCATTTTGGACATGTTTGCCCCCACCCTTCCCACCTCTGGTCTCACATAAAATTCCTACTTATACAATAAATAAATACATTTAAAAAAGGGGGAAAAACAGTACCAGGGTAGAGCTTAAAGCATGTCTGTTTACCGTGTTAACATTTATCAGTAGTCATCTGATTAGATGGATTTCAAAGTGTGGTAATTTTCAGAAACAAGAACAGCATTGTGGCTTACGTGCCATTCCACTGCCTGTTTTTACAGTGATTTCACCCCAGGGGCTTCTGATTAACTTCTCAGTTCGCTGTGTGTCTCTTGTGTGTGTGTGTTTGTGTGTGTGTGTGTGTGTGTGTGTGTGTGTGTGTGTGTGTGTGTGCATGTATGCACGTGTGTGTGTGTGTGTGTGTGCATGCGCGTGCGTGTGCGTGCCCCAGAGAGTCGAACACCGTCCCGCGTCTCTTCTGCTCGCAGCCGCCGATCATCCCTATCGTCGAACACCGTCACCATGGCAGCCAGCAGCACTAAAGCCAGTGGAAAGACACTGGAGCCCGCAGCGTTACAGGTAACAACCCTCCCCCTCTCATTGGTGCATTGAGACAAGTGTGGAGGCTTTACGTTAACGTAACGTGTGTCATGCAGAGGAGGTGTAGACTTCCAGGATAAAAGTATTCTCCGCCTGGCTACTAGTGTATCAAAGACAATCATGGAGATTTCTTTGAATTACAAGGCAAAGGTTCAGGTGCAACACCAAAAAATGGCCAGCAATGGACAAGGCTGTTTTCTTGCATTCGATATTTATATCAAATGCAATAGAAATAGAAACACACATCACATATTGAGGACCAGCAGGATCCAAGCCTTGGGCCGGACCAGAACATGTGAGAAAGATCAGCCTGTAAACCACCACAACGGTCACAATTAGGAACAGAGTTAGGATACATTTCAGCTCATGTCGCTTCAGTAAAGTGAGCTCTGTGGACCACATTGAGTTGGATCAGACTGAGTGGAGCGCATGAATAGGAAGTATTAACCCTGTCCTGCTTGTTCCCAGAAGTCCTCTGTGGGCTCCACCCCCAGTTCCTCTCGGTTTGGGACATTATCTTTATTCAGAGACATGGTGTTCAGATACATTTGAGAGATAGCCCTGGTTTGTGCCTCCTCAAGAGGGGGAAATAAGAAGAATGCCAAAGCAGTTAGTCACAGCAGCTTAATCCATGAGATAAGTGTTTCCCCCAAACCCAAATTTCTTTGAAATTTTAAATAAATAAACCCATTCTACACGGTTAAAGGCCTTCTCTGCGTCCAATGAAGCGATGAGGGAGAGCGGGACCAGATGTGCGAATAATAGTTAGGAGTCTTCTGATACTAGAAAATGAGTGGCAACACTTGGTGAACCCGGTTTGATTGTCGGAGATAATTAGACGCTATTACAAGGGCGAAATAGTGAGTCACACATGGGGGGGGGGGGGCGCAATCAAGTCAGGAGTGTGGGGTCGGCGAATGCGCTGTCACTTCATCCGCAACGTCTGATCGCTGGACGTTACGCTAATTAGCTCTCTTTCAACATTGGTGGGGACACGTCCCCCCCCCCTGGGAAATTCGCCCCTGCGGTACGAAACAACCGTCTGTAGGGTCTTTTTGTCTTTTTTAAGTATGAGTGAAATGGTGGCTTGGGTCAGTGTGTGGGGCAGCGAGCCATTTTTAAATGATTCATTAAAAATGTCCAAAAGAATTTGGTGCGAAACTTATTACTAACTTTTATAAAACCCCGCCCCCTAACCGTCTGGACCTGGTGCCTTACCGCTCTGCGTGGAATTAGTAACTTCCATGATGTCATTAATGTCAAATGGCCTGTCAAGCTCCTCCTCAGTCTAAAAAATGACCTTTACCTCTGAAAGGCCATCTGAAAGGGGAGTCGGAGTGCTATTTGCATTATACATTTACGTATTTCCGGTAAAAACACGAAGCTAGGTAGAGGCTTGTCTCAGATATTGACAGTAGCTAGCAGCTCAATATGGAACGCCATGACAACAACCTCTGTTGTGGAGGACTTCAATCTCGAGAAAGCATTTTCAATGGACGCAAGATGAGTAAACACCTCTGAGTGCAGGATGAGTCATCAAACATTTGAATCCATTTTACAGGAAGAGAACAGGGATCTTTACATAAAAATACATATATTTGGCATATAACGAATGAGGAACAATTAACACACAGGGATATTTTTTTTTCATTTCATGGGGCCTTTAATGTCATAATAATCACATCTAAATCCTGTAGTAACGTTAAAAAAAAGCTGCTGATTTATCGCAACCACGTCTAGTTCGGTGTGGGCCACACCTGAAGCCACCATTAAATGAACCAAGAACCCTCTAACCTAGAGGACAGCCCAGACATTGTGTCCACGGCGCGGTATCGATTTCAACTCTTTTTGTTTGTGTACTTTGTTTTTCCTTAACCTCTGCTGCTGTTCTTTACAGCAACAACAAAAGGTAAGTCCAGTAAAGTAAGTTAATAAATAAATAACTGTAACAGCCCCCCCGCCATTCTCGGAGCCGGAGGCGCCATGGCGAGATTGGAAAGGGCCAGGCGCCGTTAAGGAGAAGGTGTGTGTGTGTGTGTGTGCGTGCGTGTGCGTGTGTGTGTGCGTGTGCGTGTGCGTGTGTGTGTGTGTGTGTGTGTGCGTGTGCGTGTGCGTGTGTGTGTGCGTGCGTGTGTCTAGAGATTGCCTCCTAGAGAGGTTCCCCATCACCTGTTTGGCTCCTTTATGGCCATGGTCAGGGCTGATAATTGTGTGAGTGCGTGTGCACGGCTGTGTGCACAAGTGTGTTGTTTCTGATTGTGATAAAACTTTGATTTCACCACCACATGGGTGGGGGGGGAATGGGGGTGCAGATAATATTTCTAACAAATCTTGTGTTTTAATAGAAGTCCTAGACATCGAGAGAAAAATATCTCTGCCTCATTTTTGTATTGGGGGACAATTACAAATAGTGTGTGTATGTGTGTGTGTGTGTGGGTGCGTGCGCACACAGGGCAGTGAATCGGCAGTGAATCAAGAGGCCAACCAGAGTGTGTGACAGCGGTCTGTATTAGTCCGCCGGGTGACCTCTCTGCGGGGGCATCATTTCTGAGGCCTCTTAAGAAGTGGACGTGTGGCCGGCGGCAATTTCCTTCATCTAATACTGTCCGGACACACCGAACACAAAGTGTTACGGTTTGATCCGTTACGCTTTTTTCAGCCCAAGATAAATACTCTGAGAAAATTGCTTTTTTTCCGAAGGAGTGACAGGCTCCATGTTATGGTACTTTATGGTACTTAATGGTCCTTTATGGCACTTCATGCTTCTCCGTTTCTTTGTTTAACTTAGTGATTTATTTGTCTACCAAGAGGAAATATGGCCGGGTTGCAGCCGCGTGCCGGAGCCTCGGTGTCCTTCTGCCGTGTGTGTCCACATTAACCGTGTTTTCCTTTAATGCGTCTCCGATGGCGCGTACTAAAACTTCCCTCCCCTGGTTTCTATGTTCCCGTCTGTAAATGATGGCCTCGTTTTCGGGCCGTGCTCGTAGACAAAAGGGAACAAAGGGATTTCCAGAATGAGAAGGAAATGGTAGGTTTTTATAAATATTTCCAAGGTAGCCGCTTGATATTTGCAAATGGTCCTCAGCCAAGATTGATGACCTGTATTCATCAAAATAAATAAATACTAAAGGTTTGGAATTTGCCCTGTAAGGGGCACTGGAAGATGATTTAGTTCCTCTCTTTATTGTAATGTAATGGAATACTACTGCCCTCTTGTGGATAGACGGTAGCATAGCAAAAACACCTTCACCTGCCCCACGCTAGTCAAAGTCAACCACAGGAGGACTTAAGACCACATTGCTATCCATAAGAGCGTCAATTTGTTTGTGTAAATCGTCCCTCTGAATGAGAGTTTTTGGTCAAACGTTGAGTGGATGAACGCAAATGTTTTTCATTTCTAAGTCCAAGCAAGCGCACAGCAAAGGTTTGGTGTTTGTACTTGATAAATGACCTAAACCAATTAACCAATTATAAAAATGTGATTCAATTAATTTTCTGTAGATCGACTAATCGATTAATCGACTAATCGTGGCAGCCCTAGTAATGGTGAGTGTTCCCCCCCCCCCCAGGCCTGGCAGCATGGTGCTGTGAGAGGGTGCTTCTTCCTGGAGGAGGAGGAGGATGGCAGCATCAGCTCCCTACAGTACCGCCTCCAGCTGCCCCGCCGCTCCTCTGTCTACCTCACTATCCAACCCCTCAGCCTGGGCCACCACACGCACGGTAACCACACACTGTGTGTGTGTGTGTGTGTGATAAAAGATGCACATTGATTATGTTAGAGTGCTGACCAAGTGTGTAATTCAATAGTAGATAGACATGACACGTTCTGGTGAAGGATGATAGATTGGCAGTTGCATATTAAACTCGCCAAACGTGACAGGATTCAATTATACAAATGAAATGTTTGTGTACAGGGATTTTCTATTTATTTCTATTTTTTTTGTATTAGGCACTGTCTGTTCATCAAAGGGTTAGTTTACTAACATTATATCATTTAATTATTAATATCATTTATTAATAATTAATTATCATTTAATTATTAATTTAAACTTTTCACAATCGCCATGTTAAGAGCCCAGCTAGTAGTGCAAACGTTTAATCTCACGCCGTGCTTCTTCAATAGAAATCTGCTGCGACTATTCAGGTGTTCTTTTCCCTTATATATATATATATATATATATATATATATATATATACACTGTATGTATCCATGTCCATGAGTGTCTCTCTATGCTCCTTCCACCAGACAAGTTGCCCTCCTGGAGCTGGATGACTGTGGACACAGCTCTCTTCGTCACATCAGCGGGACAGAGCAAAGACGAGTGCAACCTGGTGTGTTTCACAGAGTCCAGGGATAGAGAGGTAAGTGTTGCGTGTGCATGCTGCATGACGCTGCATGACGCTGCATGACGCTGCATGACGCTGCACGACACCTAGGTAGCCCAATCCTGAGCAATTATTGTTTGTCATGTAAACATTGTAACTGGGTTTCACAATAAAATATTTTTTCCATCACTCAAAGGGTAACCAAAAACATTCTCCAGTGAAACACATTCACTTTCCGGGTCCAAAATTAACTTTTAGGATTGTATTTTTTTACCTGCCAGTGCGGAAAAAATCTCCCGGCCAAGCAATCGTTTTAATATGTAATCCTGCATTTATTGTACCTGCCAAATGGTCAAATCTATCAGCCATTACCTTGGCATGTGCTCATTTTGGACCCTGCTAACATTCTTCCCGATTGCCTAAAATCCTGAAAGCTCAACTCGCATTCCACCTGAAGTTTTGCCCCGTGCCAATCAGCTGTCTCACTTCAAAAAGCCCCACATTGAACAAAGGTACGATATGCTGCTTGTGTGTTTTGCTGTGTGCACACGAGCAGAGGTACGTGTGGAGGGGGGAGCTGGCGGCCGGGAGCTACTACCTGCTGCCCTTCACCAGCGGCTGCAGGCTGAAGAGGAGGAGTGGCAGGGCGGCCACGCCCACCAAACCAGAACCACCCCCAGAACCGCTGGTGTACCGCACCGACACCGGGGAGCTGGACCTCACCAGGGCGCTCAGGTCTGTGTGTGTGTACATGTGTGTGTAGGAAGACAAGCACCAGGACATGTATATACAGCGTGTATGCATGTTGTGTGTAGAGGCCTTTATGACCTTGCGAACGTCTGAAAGCCTTAACGTGTGTAGAATAGTACTCAAGTGGATTATAGTCCTATTATAGTATAGTCCTTAATCACAGCTACAGACTCAAATGGCTTCACAGGCCACATTATAAGACCCCCCCCCCCCCCCCCCCCAACCCTAGTACCAGTCTAAAGGGCAAAGAAGAACTCCCCTAAGAACCTTGAGAAGGAGCGCAGAGAGAGGGATCCCTCCTTCCACAGACATAGTAGTATTGGGCTAGTTTTGTGGCTGCAACCATATTTGCACATATCTCTTTTTTTATACTGTTTTTTAATGTAATTTAATGTAAGTTAGTAGGGCTGAATCATATGGTAAGAAAATCCCATTGCGATTATTTTGACAGATATTGCGCTTGCGATATGATTCACTATTAGTGGGAATGATCATTTGGATGCATCACAATTTTCATTTTCACTGAAAAAACTATTAAAATCATGATGTGATATTTGTTGGGGTCTATACCAAACAAACATGTTTTCTTTCATCTGGAGAAAAATATGTGTAGGCCAGGGCATCTCTGCAGCACTACAGTACTTCATTTATAATGATGTTAGACTTTTACTTTTACACATTTTACCCTTATCAAAAGATTGCAGCTCCTACGATTTGAATATTTCACTTGGCCATATTGCGATTTTGCTAATATTTCGATGAATTGTTCAGCCCTATAAGTTAGTAGTTTATGTTGGACGTTAAGAAAAAAAACTACTAAAGACTGGAGAAGATACATGATATGAGGGGATGAATGAAAGGGATCAGTCTTCAGTTGTATTCATGGTCACGCGTCATTCTTCACTCTGCCACAGGGAGGTGCTGTCGGACATCTTTGAAGTGATCGACCTGGACGGCAACGGCTTGATCAGCCTGGAGGAGTATAACTTGTTTGAGCTGCGGACCAGTGGGGAGAAGTGTGATGAGGAAGCCTGGACCATCTGTAAAGGTGACCATCCCATCATTTTGAAAGCAATAATGCCTTGCCTTGCCATAATGACATGACATTAATATTACTGGTTCGTCACACACACACACCCAAGGCAAGGCAACTTTATTTATATAGCACATTTCATACACGAGGCAGACTCAATGTGCTTCACTTAAAAACATGTCATACAATAAAATAAAATAATAAAATGAACTCAGCTATATCCTTTGTAGGCTCTGACCTGTGGTCCCCCAGTGGTTCTCTATTTTTCAAACTATCTTTTTTACGAATGAACCCCTCTCCCCCTAGATATGTTTTTAAGTGATGAACCCCTTTCCCCAGCACATGACATTTAAAAAAATGAATGTATGTGCATGTTATTTGGTGTAAACAACATTAATTGAACATTAAATGGGTGTGGTGCAAATACTTACAGCTAGTGATTCATGTCATTCATTGGAATGATTTATGAAACTTGTATGCAAGTATTTAGATTTGACTTAATGTGCTTTTCAGTTTCAACACATTTTATTAAGGTGGACTTATTTTCCAGTTGTTCATATTGTTCTTATTGTTCATAACCAATTTAAAAGAAGCCACTGTTGGTAGACATTGCAAATGCCACAAATTCCCAGATTTGGTTGACCTCTACGACCTTGTGTGTTTGTTCTGCGGTGCCAGAGACCTTTGACACCCGGAGGAACCAGCTGACCCTGCAGGGCTTCATGGAGCTGCACCTCATGGAGGCCACCGAGAGGGACGGCGACGCCTCGGACCTGTGGCTCACCCTGGAGGCCATGGGCTACAACCGGGCCCTGGAACTTGTGGAGGCAAGCAGTACTACACAACCTACCAAACGCACACACACACGCATTTAACCGTCTCTGTAGATATTTAATTCTGTCAAAATGGATTCGTTCACAGTTAAAGTATAAGTACGTATTGTGAAATAAACCATAAACAGGGTAATGCAGGATCTTGACGCGTGAGCCTGAAGGGGTTTATTTCGCAATTATGACCGGCTGTACATTATCCCGCTTATCCCAATACACAGCTAATTAGTAAAGAAATCAATAATTTGACACAAAATATAACATTCTAGGGTTGGAAATAGCGTCCATAGCAATGTCTGTTATTCATAGCAGCGGTCTCAGTGGTAATCAGAAATAACAGACCGTAGAATGACATAATTGACTAATCAGAATCGGGTATTCAACAAAGCCGCGTAATAACGTTAATTAATTTCTGTCTCTCACCAAAACAAACATACGCCCACTGATAAACAGTGGCCATCACAGGCCTCAGTGGTTAACCGCCTCTATAAAGAACATAGACATTGTCTTCTTAGTTTGAAATATGCATGTGTGGTTAGAGACCGGAGTGGAGCTACATGATAGGAAATAGTTTAGTCGTCAAATTACAAATGGCAGCAGGCTGATCACAGGTTCTCTCTGTCTGTCTCTCTCTGTCTCTCGCTCTCTCGCTCTCACACACACACACACACACTCTCACACACACACACGTGGATGTGCAGGCATGTCCGTTCCAGATCGACGTGCACTGTGAGGCCTGCTCGCCGTCCCTCCAGCCGCTCAGCCTGGACTGGGGCCCCCGGCTGCTGAACCAGGCCCTGCACAAGTCCATCGTGGCGTCGGCGGCGGGGGAGGCGCGGGCGCTCCGGGGCCACGACAACGCCCTGGTGTACACCTACCGGGGGGAGCACCGCATCTCCTCCCTCGTGGCCAACAAGGTAGGGAGCACCCGGCGGTACCGTCGCTACGCCTCCTGTCAGGCCTCCACCCCCCCCCCCGCTCGGATAAATACAGAAAAGGCGGGAAAGTCTCACAGTTATAGCACGTTTTCAAATTGGACATTTGAAATGTGCTAAGAAGGTGAAGCAACAAGTAGGCTTTTCCCTAGCGATGTATGTCTCCTCTCCCCTCCTGTGTGAACACACAGCGTTTTTAATTGGCGCCGCGTGATTTTAATGTGTTTTTGAAAACGGTCAAATGCGACGAAAACTCAAAGCTGACCAAGTATATCTTTTGGATCCTTTGGAGCTCAGTCATAGGTCAGCCCCCACTAGGAGTTGCGTTTAGTATTGATACTATTTATATTATATTGTATATTATTATTATTATTACTATAGTATTATTTATTTATATTAGTACAAGATCATAGGGAACAAAACGGCAGATGACACAGTGGTCCTGTGTAGCTCAACCGGTAGAGCAAGGCAGCAACACTGCCAGGGTTAGGGGTCCCATTCCCACTGGGGCCACACCGTGCCAAGCATGTATGCACTCACGTTATCTTAAGACGCTTCGGCTAAAAGCTTTCACCGAGTTCGTTAAGCAAAATTACCACATCCAGTTTAAACTTTACATGCGGGCATTCATTTATCAACTCATAATGTCTGTAGTTATTTTATACTGGCCACAATTTATATGCAGCCTTGGTATTCATTCACTTAGCAACAGGAGCTTTGTGTGTGTGTGTGTGTGTGTGTTGCAGAGCAACCAGAAAGTGACCGTGCACGTGAGCAACGAGCACAGCAAGAACTGCTGCAGCAGCAGAGGCATGAGCGTGTTCGCTGTGGAGGTGCCGGCCAAGACCAAGATGGTGAGCAAGAAAGTCTGTGTCTATTACACTATGGCATTGTTTGACAGATCAGGCTGCAGTCTCTCTCTCTCACTCTCTGTAGCTGTCTCTCGCTCTCTGTATCTTGTCTCTCGCTCTCTGTATCTTGTCTCTCCCTCTGTCACTCTCTTTTCAGCCGTCTCTTTTCTGCGCTATATTGCTGCTATACTGTGAATTAATGTGAATTCACCAGTGTGAATAAACTCTCATCTTTCTTTCGCTTAATTATTTGTCCCCATTAATTTTTTTGTGTGTGCAGAATTGGCGTCATTGTTATAGACGTATAATAAAACGTCCCACCCCCTTCGCTATATAATACACACCCAATAGCAGTGTCTGTCATCGCTTTGTTTGGCAAGAAAGTCTGTTGGGCCGGTCATACCAGAAAACAACCACCATGAATCCTGACTGATAAGACATTCGCCATCCGTGAACAACTCCATTGTTAGGGTTGTGATTTACTGTTGAGTTCAGGGTGGTTAAGGACAGGCTGGTGTTCAGGCATTCAGGAACACAGCCACCAAAAGAAAATGTGTGGCGTTTGCTTGTTGTGAAAGCATGGTCATGATGACAATGTGCATTTCCTCAAGAGGGACAACAGGGACAAGAGGGACAACATATTTTGTTGTGTTCTGTCCACAAGTTTAGCTTTTCAGTGTTGCCTCTTATAGTGTGTTCACTGTTAACCTGTGATATGTTCATTCCCCCCTTATATATTTACCTAATATAATCACAGGGTGTCCGCGCATCCTTAAAAAGTCTTAAAAAGTCTTAAATTCATGTTTCTAAATTTAAGGCCTAAAAAGTCTTACATTTGTTAAAAATGTCATATGCTGGTCTTAAATACTGTAACTCAAGGCCTTAAATTTGTCGGGGCAGGGCTATTTATTTTTTTATTTTTCTCGCAGGACTTTTCGGGAAGGACATGTAGAGAGGCTTCTTTCTTGCTAGCTGCATATATAAACGGTTATGTTTTTTTGTATACTTGGTCGGAAACATGCCGTTAAACTGCACTTGTACTTACAGCTTTTGAACCAGAGAGCACTGAGTATCACTTTATGTTCAATAAACAGACAAAAAGTCAACTTGAATGAGTCTCATTGAGTGACACACTATGCTTGGGTTGTAACACAGCGGATCCCCCCCACCATCACGTGTTTTAGGTCTTAAATTTCATTCAAGGTGGTATTAAAAAGGTCTTAAAAAGTCTTAAATTTGACTTGCTGAAACCTGCAGATACCCTGAATCAACATTGTAGGCTAATGTCTACCTCTACAAATGAGTTCACCAGTTTGTCATATCTGTGTGAAAAAAACAACAACTTGACAAAGCAGGATCTCGATATGCTAACTCAATCGAAGTGAGATTATCACACGTTAGGCCACATGCAACAACATGGATGCCAACCAGGTAAATGCAAACGATGTTAAGATGGTGCAATAAGCCACCAGAGGCCGTGGTTTTAGAGCAGCTAGGGGGCGTTCAAATCATCCTTCTTCCGCCAAGCAATATAGTTCCTCAAGACGGCAAAATGGTTTCCAAGCAACACCGGCTAGCATACCGGCGCATTAATACTAAAAATGAATTGTTTATTGGTGTATTAAACAACGGCTCCGAGCCAATGGGAATCGAGGACCGGAAACTATCCGTTTTATAACAGAGACTGTACCGTCTACTGCCCTCTCCGCCAGGTGCACCAGCATGTCCTCCCCATCAACGAGAGACAGGAGTGGACGTACTGCTGTGTGGAGAGCACCTTGCCCTGCCAGTGAGGCCCAGCGGTGTGTGTGTGTGTGTGTGTGTGTGTGTGTGTGTGTGTGTGTGTGTGTGTGTGTGTGTGTGTGTGTGTGTGTGTGTGTGTGTGTGTGTGTGTGTGTGTGTGTGTGCGCAATGTCGATATTGATCTATAATATTGA
The DNA here is from genome assembly GCA_030340625.1 of Merluccius polli. Classification (NCBI taxonomy): domain Eukaryota; kingdom Metazoa; phylum Chordata; class Actinopteri; order Gadiformes; family Merlucciidae; genus Merluccius; species Merluccius polli. The sequence continues at coordinate 80,257 of JAOPHQ010005722.1, forward strand.
GCTATAATTTGTATCTATAAGTAAAAGTTCTCATGTGATGGCTCAATGTCTATTCATAAGTTGGTACAGGGTGAGGCCTCAGGTAGCGTAGATGAACACACTGAGAGGCAAAAAAAAATACGATCATGAAATTGAATATAACCTTAATGTTGTTATGAGCCACGTTATGTTATTTTCAATGTGCTTATACATATCTTGTGAAGGTACGGTATGCTAGCCTAATGTTTGTTTCATGTTTAATGTAAAGTTTTAAGCACAATGCACGCACTCTGCAAAACCATCTGAAAATCATGAATGTGAACTTGTTTTTATAATGTATCGTCCTTTGGTTACGTGTAGTTATGTACATTCATATCAATTCTCAACATCAGTTGTGTAATCACTGTAATCTACCCATGCATGTTGTAATCTAATGGGACAATTACAATAAAATAATATTGAAAGTGTTATTTATTTCATGTCATGGATGCTACGATATCTGATGAGTAATCTGGGATGCAGTGGTCCTACTATGTTATAGCAGAACTACTGATCCAGCAGTCCTACTATGTTATAGCAGAACTACTGATCCAGCAGTCCTACTATGTTATAGCAGAACTACTGGTCCAGCAGTCCTACTATGTTATAGCAGAACTACTGATCCAGCAGTCCTACTATGTTATAGCAGGACTACTGGTCCAGCGGTCCTACTATGTTATAGCAGGACTACTGATCCAGCGGTCCTACTATAGCAGAACTTTTGGGGGGAGACGGCACAGAGCCTGTCCAGAAACCAGAAACTGCAAGGGGCGGAGTTACGCCTTGTTTCCTGTTTAGTAACAGAGATATTTTACTGAAGAGAAACTCATTCGCGTGAGTGGATGAAGCTTTCAGAGGGGGATTTTAGGTGTTGATTTGATAACTTTACAGACACTTTTTTATATATATATATTTTTACAGTTTACTACTACTGTGCTGGCCAAGTTTATGTCCCTCAATTACCCGCGTACAGATCCCCTCCTCCAGCAATGCGATTGGTCCCAGATCCCAGCAGGCCACCCCTCCAGTCTGTGTGCTGAGCGTGTACAACACTGTACAGTGTGGCAGCGGTCTGCTGCAGAGACACCAGGCTGGCACTGGGGAGGCATTCCTGCAGTCTGAACTTTATTCACCCTTGACCTTTCCCTGCGCAGCGCGGGTTTGACCTTCTATATATACCCGCCCAAGCCTTTATTATGCCCTTTGACTTTCTCTGCTGAAACAGTAGAGCGGCCACACGACATACGAGACGTGTGCTTAACCTTCCCCCTGTGTGCTGTTCTCCTATCTTCTGTTCAGTGCAGGAGTAGGCCTACAACACACCCCTCGCATGGCCGCCGCAGGGCCACGGACTGAACGGCTTCGAGGTCATGTTCAAAGCACACCGTCACTCACTTCGCTTTTATGAATGAAATAATGAGTTGCATTTATATTATAGCGCTTTTCAAGACACCCATCGTGCTGTCATAGGGATCGTTAAAGCACACACACACACACACAAGCTCCTTTTGCTAAGGACACATCCACATACCAAGTATAATTTGTTTATTTTATTTAAACCTTTATTTCACCAGGAGAGCCTTTTAAGATTAACATCTCTTTTACAAAAGTGTCCTGACAGAAAAAAAAACAGCACAACAAATCACGTGTTTCTAAAGGCAAATACCACAATACAATACAGGGGAGGGAAATTAAATGATTATGAAATCAAGTGTGTTTCTATTTCATATCAAACATACAAAAGCTGAGAAACGGCAAATTGTGGCTTCTAAGCTATTGTAGCTTTAATGTTCGCTTGTCTCTTTAATGTATTCTGAATGCAGGTGAATAGAAGTAAATGCTATTTAATAACTCACTACTGCTGTCTGGCACTTTAAAGGTCACAGCATAGTAGGCCCTACTAGTCTATTTTATATAGACTATATATGTATTAAATTACCAAAAACATGTTATATCATCGTGATACATATCGTTATCGAGATATTAAATGACCAACATCGGGATAGAAGATTTTGGCCATGTCGTCCAGCCATAATACAATGTTATATTAGTTAGACCTGTAGAAATGTGAATGGGTTGAGAGAGATTATAGTTGTATTTGTTGCCCCATATGTTACTATAAATCTAGTTGGACTACGGCATTGCAACAACAACAAGGCTTTAGGTGATAGTTTAACCTATCTGCTCAAGATGGTGATCAAATACTGACGAAACAGGCAAACAGCAGTGCCCTGACTGTATTTCACAACGCTTACGACCTTTTCTGCAGTTTGACCTCTCCAAACCTGCAACAGGAGTGCATCTTACTCCCGAGGATTATGTGTATTTACATATATATGTATAATTTACATGGACATGTAATCATAAAACAGCTATATCAGCTCATGTAAGGATTCAAACCCAGGTATTATTATGTTATAGTCTGACCAATCAAGATCAAGACTGATTGGTCAGGCTATGTCAGGCCTATATTATAAACCCACCAATGCTGGTGTACTTCATCCTTTCACGTGTCAACTGAATATAGAGCAACTATTCAACCTCTAATTGCATTTTCATTCAGCACAAAGTTGCACTCCATGCGGCACAACAAGCAGCTCCTTCATACCGAACAAACATGACCTACCCACTACTGTCCGCATGGCTTCTTCCAGCCCGACCAATCACGTGGCGGTGTTCCTTTAAGGGGGCGGGACCACCAGAGAGCGAGAGAGAGCGGGGAGGGGGCGTGGCCACCAGTGGAGGGGGCGTGGTCTATGGGCTGTACGTGTGGCGCCGCCGAGCTCAGCTTGTAGGATCCCGTCCGCCGCCGCCACCAGTGATTGTTTCTTTTTGGAGGAGGAGGAAGAGGGGATTTAAACCAAAATGGTGAAGATAACGGTGGTGAAGATCAAGCCGTACGCGGACCAGAAGCCCGGCACCAGCGGCCTGCGGAAGCGGGTCTCCGTGTTCCAGCAGAACCCGCACTACGCGGAGAGCTTCATCCAGAGCGTCCTGCTGGCGGCCGCCGGGCCCGCCGAGCGGCAGGACGCCACGCTGGTGGTCGGCGGCGACGGACGCTTCTACATGAAGGAGGCCATTCAGCTGATCGCCCAGATCGCGGCCGCCAACGGGGTAAGTATAGTAGGCACGTCATGGTGTGACGTGTGTGTGAGAGAGAGAGAGAGAGAGAGAGAGAGAGAGAGAGAGAGAGAGAGAGAGAGAGAGAGAGAGAGAGAGAGAGAGAGAGAGAGAGAGAGAGAGAGAGAGAGAGAGAGAGAGAGAGAGAGAGGGGAAGTGTGTGTTAGTGTGTGTGTGTGTGTGGCTTACAAGTGACAGCTACCCTGCTCCTCCCACATCACGTCATCTCAAGGCCTGACGTCACAATGTCAACCTCTGCACCGCAATGTGTGTTGTTAAGGACATGATAAGGACTGAAAGACCTGCATTAGGAAACACAGGGGTGCAGGGTAGGAAACACTGCTCAGGGTGCAGGGTAGGAAAACACTGCCTAGGGTGCAGGGTAGGAAACACTGCCCAGGGTGCAGGGTAGGAAACACTGCCCAGGGTGCAGGGTAGGAAACACTGCCCAGGGTGCAGGGTAGGAAAACACTGCCTAGGGTGCAGGGTAGGAAACACTGCTCAGGGTGCAGGGTAGGAAACACTGCCCAGGGTGCAGGGTAGGAAACACTGCTCAGGGTGCAGGGTAGGAAACACTGCTCAGGGTGCAGGGTAGGAAACACTGCTCAGGGTGCAGGGTAGGAAACACTGCTCACTGCTGTGTCAGCATTTCAATAAGCGTGATCAGTTGCGTGAACATGTCCCAGGATGCAACGTTTTCCTCCATCACACTGACAGTAATGGACCCGCCCCCTCCCTCCCTCTCTCTCATCTCATCCCATCCCTCTCTCTCTCTCTCTTCTCCATCTCTCTCTCTCTCTCTCTCTCTCTCTCTCTCTCTCTCTCCTCCTCTCTCTCTCTCTCTCTCCCTCCTCTCTGTAGAAGTGCAGGGGGATCACTTGCATGCAAATCAGCACCTTTGGCATTTAACTAAGCGCCGGCCCTCCAGTTGCACAGCGAACAACAAAAAGCAGTTTCACAATCGAGTCCTTCACTGTGCCGTTCAACGTGTTGTCATGGGAAGTAGGCAGAGCCACGGTGCTATTGTTGTTGCGGACAGACGAGTGGAGGGGGGGGGGGGACGTGCAACGTGCAGACTGTCACGTTCCCCTGCGTCAGGCCCATGTTCAGTAGACATGATGGGGTGATGCCCAAGATGCTACTGACTCCCTTCTCAAAATGGGTCCACTACTATTACGTGTGTACTTGATGTCATTCTATTGCAATGCGAATGGTATTGGGATTTTTAAATGTTTAAGATGAAGCCTGAGTTTCTGACTAAAATGCCTCATTTTACATTACTTACATACATTAATTGTACTCAAATAGAAGCGTCGCAAAAAAAGTATTTATTAAAAATGCATATGCAACATATCATTATCTTGATTTGGGGGATCTTACCTCTCCTGCACAATCCCTATGCTATGTTTCTTTTTATATACTTTTGTTTTAGCACTTCCGTAGTGCTTATAAATCAATAAATACAAAAAAAATGTTAAAAGAAAATTGTCACATGGACATAGTATTAATCATGCCTTCTATTTTGCTGTTTACCTCAACTGTGTGTGTGTGTGTGTGTGTGTGTGTTCAGTTTGGCCACCTGGTGATTGGGCAGAATGGCATCATGTCCACCCCGGCGGTCTCCTGCGTGATCCGCCAGTCGAAGGCGGTGGGGGGCATCATCCTCACGGCCAGCCACAACCCGGGGGGGACCCAACGGAGACTTTGGCATCAAATACAACATCGCCAGCGGAGGTCAGTCAGTAGTGCAGCAGTTATACAATAACTAATCTGGGACCCAGCGGTCCTGCTATGTTATAGCAGAACTTCTGGTCCAGCAGCCCTACTATGTTATAGCAGAACTTCTGGTCCAGCAGTCCTACTATGTTATAGCAGAACTTCTGGTCCAGCAGTCCTACTATGTTATAGCAGAACTTCTGGTCCAGCGGTCCTACTATGTTATAGCAGAACTACTGATCCAGCGGTCCTATTATGTTATAGCAGAACTTCTGGGGGGAGACGGCACAGAGCCTGGGCCAGAAACCAGAAACTGAAAGGGGCGGAGTTACACCTTGTTTACTGTTTCGTTACGGAGATATGCTACTGAAGAGAAACTCCTTTGTGCGAGTGGGTGGAGCTTTCAGAAGGGCATACATACTGGGTGGACGCTCCCACTTGTGATGTCACTAGAGGGTAGATTTTAAAATGGCTTGTAATGGCTAATCAACATCATCACACCTGGTGGTAAAATAGGGACCTTTAAGTTGAGCGGCTCATTAAAGCAGAGCTCCCAGCGCTAATTAAAGGCCCTGGAGACTAATATCAGGGATTGGGACTTCTGCAATCTCGGTTGACCACCGGTCTGCAGAGCTTCATGTTTCTTCCTTCTCGCAGGACCCGCCCCGGAGGGCGTCACCAACAAGATCTACGAGATCAGCAAAGGGCTGCAGGAGTACCCCATCTGCCCGGACATAAAGGTGGACCTGTCCACCATCGGCAAGCAGACCTTCGAGGTGGACTCCTTTAAGCCCTTCACAGGTATGGAGGCCCAGAAGATTCAAGATTCAAGACCTGTAGTTGGTTTTGCCGCAGTAGCAATACAAAAGACAACAACACAGGGCAGAGAGACACACGCATGCATATCCACTCGTAATAAAGGCACATATGAATACAGGAGTAAACACACATGGAGTACAAAAGTTGCACTACTATATTAAAAGGTATATAAATATAAAAAAAGGAGAAGCAGGAGATGTACTGATGCTACCCATACAACAGAGTTGAGCAAGGAAAGAGGATTTGTAAGAGAATTTATATCTTAATTAGTTTTGACAAATGGTTGTCTCATGTCTAAGCAATGTCTGAACAGATCAAAATATGTTGAGATTTCACATCAGATTCTTCAATCTCACTCTCTAAAAGCCGTTGTGTTGTCTCCGCCACAGTGGACATCGTGGACTCTGTGGCGGCGTACGGGGAAATGCTGAGGGACATCTTCGACTTCCCTGCGCTGAAGGAGCTCCTGTCGGGAGCCAAGCACATCAACGTCCGCCTGGACGCCATGCACGGAGGTGAGGGGCCGGGGAACGCACTCTGGTACGTCCAACGCTCTGGTGTTGGACGTTTCGGGAACAACATGTCGGTTATAGCAACAAAAATAAATCGATAAATTGCTCTGCTCTGACATACCATTGCTCTTGACCCCTGATGGCAAAAGGTGGTGGTGGTGGTCAGTCTTTGTTAAGCCTGGACTTTGGAAGAGCAAATACTATGCTGTGTTTGTGGCCTGCTTAGGAATCGCTGCAATTGTTAACCAGAGAGAGAGGAGAGAGAGGAAGTAGCTAGAAAATCCAAAGCAGGACTCACTCTGAAGCTAATGGAAAAGCATAGAAACATTCAGATATACTGGCGCCCTCTGCTGGTCCAATTACTAACGCCATAAAAGAGACCAACCTAAAGTGCGTGTTTATGTAAAAGGAAGAAAAACAGCAAGGGGAGAAAATGAACGTCACCATGACTGATGATACGGTTTATAATTTCCATCCTTCATCCCTTCAGCCGTCGGTTTGAATCCCCACTAAAACATTGCTTCGCTCCGTCTGTAGTCGTGGGTCCTTACGTGAAGAAGATAGTGTGCGAGGAACTGGGCTCCCCGGCCAACTCGGCCGTCAACTGCGTCCCCAAGGAGGACTTTGGAGGCCATCACCCGGACCCCAACCTGACCTACGCCGCCGACCTGGTCAACACCATGAAGGGCGGGGAGTACGACTTCGGCGCCGCCTTCGATGGCGACGGTGTAAGTTATCCTGTAACTTGTTGCGGTTGTTGCTATGCAAATTCGTTCCCCGATTTGGTGGTGTGGCAACTGTGACTGAACTTTACGTTGACCAACTTGGGGAAGTGATGCAACAGGACAGGTTGTTGTAGCTCCACTGGATGGGGAGAAAACAAGTTCAAACTTGTTCTTCCTTCTTCAGAGGGGCAATTTATAATCTATGTATTTAGATGTAGTTTACAGTAGGTGCCACCAATGACACGTTTTGCATCACTTCTCTACATCGTCGGTTGGCAGTATTTCGACTACAAGCTGTTTTTACAATAGATTTGTCATTTGCGCCATTTGCCGTTGGCTATGTGTTGTATCCTCCTATCCCCTCCCTAGCTGACTATGTGTTGTATCCTCCTATCCCCTCCCTAGTTGACCGTGTGTTGTACCTTCCTCTTCCCCTCCCCAGGACCGCAACATGGTGCTGGGGAAGCACGGCTTCTTCGTCAACCCCTCGGACTCGGTGGCCGTCATCGCCGCCAACATCACCAGCATCCCCTACTTCCAGAAGACGGGCGTGAAGGGCCTGGCGCGCAGCATGCCCACCAGCGCAGCGCTAGACAAGTGAGGCTTTACAACAGCCTGACTGTGGTTGGTTCAAATCTGTGCCAAAGTAGTCTCACAAATCAGACTAATATCTAAGGTCGAGGCAGACTAGCTCAAATCCGGGTGAACGGGGGGTTTCACTTTCTTTCCCTTTGTTTTTCGACGAATCATGTTGCTGGAGGTGGGAATCTGTAAGCACTGTAACATATAACATTCTGCTATAACATAGTAGGACTGCTGGACCAGAAGTTCTGCTATAACATAGTAGGACTGCTGGACCAGAAGTTCTGCTATAACATAGTAGGACCGCTGGACCAGAAGTTCTGCTATAACATAGTAGGACCGCTGGACCAGTAGTTCTGCTATAACATAGTATGACTGCTGGACCAGAAGTTCTGCTATAACATAGTAGGACTGCTGGATTAGTGCCAAAGTCACATACCCTAGTTCTATTTTGTATGTAATTGACACCACTGCCATTCACCAGAGGCCTTGCAGGTCTTATAGCCATCGGTTACTCTAAAAGTAACCGAATGTGTTTCCGTGACAATGGTAAATATGTTCCTGAGAAGAAATCAATGCAAACAATTAAGCATACGGTTCTCTGAGGAGAACCGTATGCTGTTATGTCTTTTATGTGAATTACTATTCAAACCCAAACACTAAACGGTCCATCATGCCATGTGTGTCGTGTCCCAGCGTGGCCAAGGCCCTCCAGATGCAGCTGTACGAGACGCCCACCGGCTGGAAGTTCTTCGGGAATCTGATGGACGCCGGCAAGCTGTCGCTCTGCGGCGAGGAAAGCTTCGGCACCGGTGAGCTTAGCCTCCACTTCACTAGGGCTTAGCTGGCGGCCTCTTCGCCGGGACCGTCAAACACGCCTCCTCGGCAGCGGTGTAGGTCACGCAGTGTCGCTGTCTCTGGCGCTCGGCCGACGTTCGGCGGTTGTAGTGTTTGTTTCTACATGTGGCTTTTCTTCGAGCCGCTTGTTTTCTCATTTTTTTTGCCGTCTTCCTCCACTCTGTTTTCTATTTTCTATCTCCTTCTACCTCCGTCTGTCTGTCTCTCCCTCTCGCCTTCTCCCTCTCTTCCCTCCCTCCCTACCTCATTTGCTCTGTTGTGGATGATGCATTATTCTTTAGCTCGGATTTGAGGTGAGGACGTACTGAATTGCAGTACATCTTAAAATCAGGGACATGTTCTTCAAATGGAACAATTTATATATTTGTATATTTTCATATTTTTCGTATGAATTTTGTTTTGGTTTTTATTCATATTGGGTTAAGATAATGTCACTATGTCAGTATTTATTTTAATCAAAACATCCCCTGTGCTGCGGTGAACCAGGTTCTGACCATATCCGTGAGAAGGACGGTCTCTGGGCGGTGCTGGCCTGGCTGTCCATCCTGGCGGTCCGCAAGCAGAGCGTGGAGGACATCATGAAGGAGCACTGGCTGAAGTTCGGCAGGAACTTCTTCACCAGGTCAGCACAGTGAAATGTGTCTCGGTGACCTTTTCACAAAATGCAGTCTGTTATAATTAAGAGTGATATGGCGCCACCCTGTGGTGAATCTTATAACTGCAGAATACACAACAAAAACCTTCCCTATAAGGGACTTTTCGTTTACAACATATTAGGTTAATGACATTAGATTTTTGGAACATAAAGTTATAATAAAAAATAAATACAATTGTTAATACTAAGCAATACCTACATAGTGTTCCTTGTAAATGACTACCACTCCTTCTGACTAGCTTTTGGCCCAGGTTCAACCTCTTCTCCCCACAGGTATGATTACGAGGAGGTGGACTCTGACGCAGCCAACAAGATGATCGCAGAGCTGCAGACGGCCATGTTGGATCCCTCCTTCGTGGGGAAGAAGTTCTCGTCGGGTGACAAGACGTACGAGGTGGCCATCGCCGATAACTTCGCCTACACCGACCCTGTGGACGGCAGTGTGTCTAAAAACCAGGTGAGCTAGTGACACACCTTTTTATATCAAACATTTTTCAGATAAAGTCGTGTGAGTGAGTGTTTTGCTGTGCTATCACCACATGAAAGCAAGTTGTGTTTATTAGTTATTGAAAAGGTTAATGGTAGAAGTTGGCTTCTGTATAATTAAAAGAAAAGGGTTTTAATGAAGAGGGTTAACCAATTAAAAAGTGTTTGGCATAGAAAATCGTCATTAATGTTGATATGGATGTCTCTCTCTCCCTCTCTCTCTCTCTCTCTCCCTCTCTCCCCCTCTCAGGGCCTGAGGATCATCTTCTCTGACGGCTCCAGACTCATCTTCCGTCTCAGCGGTACAGGCAGCGCCGGGGCGACCGTCAGGCTCTACATAGACAGCTATGAGAAGGACCCTCAGAAGATCTACCAGGACCCTCAGGTCAACACCGCCGCCGCCGCCTTCTCCTCGTTGAAAGTCTATAGTCGAAAGACGACACTTTTCTCTCAGGAGTATATCAGGAAACATCTCAGTTTTTTAGATGAATGTTACGTTATCTTTTTCTGTCCACTTTATCAATAAGCTTGTAAACGAATAAGAACATAGTAATACACGCAATTCGCTTGGGTCCGTCTTCAGAGAGCTCGACCTAAAAAAAGGGGGGGAATAGCAACGTCGAATCGGGGGGCCAACAACAGGCGATCGGTGAAATGTAGCACCGCTAAGGGTCCCGACCCGTCAAACACGTTCCTATCGGCCCGCCTAAATACTATCCCAAACGCAGGTGAGAGCTTGTAAGGAGCGGGACGATTAATGGGATGGGAATCCGAGCGGCGTGTGTGGGAGTCGTTTCTAGCGGTTCTCCCCCCCCACCCCCCCCCCCCCCCCCCCCCCCCGTTGCTCCGGTTACCGGGCCAACTTTATGTTCTGCTGCTCTGAGCCCTAACACGCGGCCAAGGCTGTAGGCGTCAGAGGAGCCGCTGGGCCGGCCGGCGGAGTGCTTTCTACTCTGCGTGTTGCGATCATAGGAGAAAAAAAACAACAACTTGCATTTGAAGTCGGGGCGGTGGACATGAGTTATGGTCAGTTATTAGAGAGAGAGAGAGGGAGAGAGAGAGAGAGAGAGAGAGAGAGAGAGAGAGAGAGAGAGAGAGAGAGGGGGAGAGAGATGGGAGAGGGAGCGATGGGAGAGAGAGGAAAGAGGGAGAAAGAGCGATGGGAAAGAAGGAGAGAAGAGAGTGATGGATGGCAGAGAGGGAGGAAAGAGGGAGACAGCGATGGGAAAGACGGAGAGGAAAGAGGGAGGGAGAGTGATGAGAGGGAGGAAAGGGAGAAAGAGGGAGAGAGAGAGAGGGAGAGAAGGAGCAAGTGGTAAAGGAGGGAGTGAGAGAGGGAGAGAGAGAGAGAGAGAGAGAGAGAGATGGGAGAGAGAGGAAAGAGCGATGGGAAAGAAGGAGAGGAGAGAGTGATGGCAGAGATGGAGGAAAGAGGGAGACAGCGATGGGAAAGACAGAGAGGAAAGAGTGAGGGAGAGTGATGAGGGAGGAATGGGAGAAAGAGGGAGAGAGTGGGAAGAGAGGGAGAGAAGGAGCAGCAAGTGGTAAAAGAGGGAGGGAGAGAGAGAGAGAGAGAGAGAGTGGGAAGGAGAACAGCCCGTGGGAGACAATAAGATTAAGAGCCCTGTCTTGACACTTCATGAAGCCATTTTAACTGACGCAGGCGGGAAAGCTGTGGAGAACAGCAGAAGAATAACGACCATGAAGACTTCTTCAAGCTCCATTTGCTTTGGCTTTCCCTTTGACTCTTTCCAGGACTTGGAAGAAACTGTGATTAGAAAAGCAAGGATTCTTCAAAAACGATGATTGCTACTTGATAGACAAGTGGACTAAACGTGATTTTTGTAAAATTTATTTTGTATGATTAGTGAATTGACGATGACACTGATGTTGAAATATCGTCTACATCTCTCCAGAAGATACGTCCCCTTTTCTTTGCCTGTTTCATTATCATGCAAGTTTGCTGAAGTACAACAGGTGTGTCTACAGCTGACTTTAAAGGCAAGCTGAGCCTTTTTGCTGAGTCAGCATTTGTGGAGCTGGTACCATAAGCAGAGGAGGAGGCAGGCTGTCCGCTGAGTGCGATGTCGTTGGACCTAAACCAGGTCCCAGGAGTCGGCAGGGACCTCATGAGTTTTATAACGTTGGGGTTCGGGTTCTGCAGGTCCTCTATAGTTTATGAGTATGAATGTGGCTGAACATACCAGAACTTGGTTGTAGATGCAACTACAGTATAGTATAGTCGAATGCGGTATAGCGCCCTCTGTAGGACGGGGCCATTAATAATACGTTCACACTAAGATTACGTTGACGTTCCTGGCTTGCATTTTGTTTCTTAAACAAAAAAAATCATTTTTCCACAAGTATTTTGGAAGCAAGGAATCCCAATACTCAAATTAATCGATATTTCATATACTGTATATCTGATATATCAAAAAAAATGCTAATCTATCATTTCCGTGTCCCTCTGGCTCGCAGGTGATGCTGGCTCCGCTGGTGGACATCGCTCTGAAGGTCTCCCAGCTCCAGGAGAAGACCGGACGCACGGGACCCACGGTCATCACATGATCACCCCCCCCCCCCCCCCCCCGCCCCCCCCTCCCTCAACACATCACACCCTGACCCCCCCCCCCCCCCCCTCACATCCTCCCCTTCCTCCCCAACACACGAACACATATCAGGACACACCGCTGTTCCTTTCCCTGGCTGAGGTTGTCCTCCTGTACCTACAGTAGCTTGTCTGTTACCAAAAACCCCCAAGCAGAACCAGACGGTGGACCGCAATGGTCCAGTTTGGGTCATCTCCTATATGGGGACTAATTCCGGGTCTTCTCAGACTTGGATCCGTGTGTGTGTCGCATGTCTTGACAAAACCGAATCGGTCTGCGCGGTCGATTGTTGTTTGTCCACATCTGTTGCTGTTCTTGGCGGTGAAACTGTGAACTCGGTGACCCATGGTGCAACTTGAGGCTCTCCTCCGTGACTATAGTGCCTTTCCTTCCTCAGCCCACGAATTAATATCAACTAAAAACACCTCATGACGCTCACCAGTGGTTAACGTATTCCCACAGAGTCCTATCCGAAAATAAAAACATCAACTCACACAAGACAATGAAAAACTGTTTCTGCGTTATGTTTTCGTTAAAGTTGTCGCTGATGATGGTGTGTGTGTGTGTGTGTGTTGTGTGTGTGTGTGTGTGTGTGTGTGTGTGTGTGTGTGTGTGTGTGTGTGTGTGTGTGTGTGTGTGTTTGTGTGTGTGTGTGTGTGTGTGTGTTTGTGCGCGAGTATGAATGCGCTTGCGTGCGGACTGAACTCAGTCAGTTTTGAACACAGAAAGAAACTTTGAAGCACCTTTCCATAAAAGGCGTGTTTGTAATGTGTGTGTGTGTGTGTGTGTGTGTGTGTGTGTGTTTTTTATCAGCCATAATTGACTCTGCAGACGCCCGGCGTGCCATTACTCTCTGCGTTATTCACCGGAGAGAGAGAGAGCGGCGAAACAAGCGCGCGTGGGATAATACATTAATGATAGCACAGTTCCTCTCTCTCACATGTGAACTTCTCCCAGAGATAAACGCTGGGATCCTGTCCGGGGCCCCGCCAACAAAAAAAAAAAAAAAACCTCCTGAAGATCCCGCCGCTCGGCGAAGGCCTCGCTCCGGAGGGGAGCGCCGGGGCTAACAGCCAAGAGGAAAGACCGATGAACTGTTAGGAAAGTATGTTGGCGTAATGAGATCGCCACCATTATGCTGATAAATGAATTGCGTTATCAGAGCAAGGTAAGACCCCCCCCCCCCACACACCCCCCAGGCCTCTACTGCGAGCCAAGTACGCATGCAGGAGCTGAAACAGACCCGGCGTTGTGAGTTTTGGTTGTTTTTGGAAATGTAGTTTCTGACTGAGGGGCCCGCGGTGATGCACAGAGAGCCCGGGTCCCTGAACTGCGGCTTTCTTGGCTTGCGAAATTATTTTTTTTCAATCGACAAACATCATATGTGTAATTCGTGACACAATTCAAGCGGTGATCAAAGTGTTATTTGTCTCTCCGCCGTTGACTACAGTACATATTGTTTTTTCCAAAATAAGGCTCCCATGGTGGTCCACCGGACGGGGACCCCTCTGGAAAAAGGAAATGTTTTTGTATTGATAAAAAGAAAAGATACATAGGCTGTACTGGTAGTAAATAATAAGTGTTATTACTCTTTATGCAAGGGGGGGGATCTCTTTAAAAACCTCCCCCACACACACATACACACACAGGGTGATCCCCGGTAACCCGAGAAGCCAAATAAAAATTGCTCCAAACCGCAGGTTATTTTTTGGTTTTGGATTATGGTCGGTCGACGTCGTTCACGGCGTCCACCTGCGGTCGGCTATCTGTCTAAAAACACACATCTAACATAGCAGGCTGGCGGGTCGGCCGTTCCTCAGACACGTATGAAGAGTTTGACTTGGACATGTGTTTGAAAAAAAAAGGGAACCGCGTTCACATGATCCGATGTGACACAAAACACCTCTCATTTTCTCGACTTCTGCAAATATTAGCGATTCCAACGAGCCTTTAATGGGCAGTTTACTAGATGAATATCGGTTGATGTAAGAGTCGGTTTCCAACAGTCATTTGTGTGTGTGTGTGTGTGTGTGTGTGTGTGTGTGTGTGTGTGCGCGTGCCATTTAGTACCGGACCTTAAAGGCCTGCTGCCGTCCATCACTGATACAGGATGTGGCAGGTAGGATGTGGACCTGCTTTGAAGATCTCACCCTATATATATATACCACATACCTCCCCCCCCCCACCCCCTATCCCCATCCCCCCGAAGTGGTGGTGGGGGGAGGGGGGGGTTAAATGAAAAAAAGAAAAAAAAAAGAAGAAAAAAAACACCATTGGAAACTGTTTCAAGCTTTTGGAGGCGCCGCGTTGTTCCAGCGTTGCGATGCTGCTGACGCGGCGCTTCAGAGCGAGTTTCTCCCCAGCGCCAGTAATGGCTTCCAGCTTGTGTTTGGATTGTCTGTCGTTACGTCAGGTAATCACAACAAGGCTTACATTAAGGCCCGCCGCCCGCTCGGCCGCCATTAGATGTCCGAACACTGCTTTGGCCGCGAGCCCGCTTGTTGGGTTGGGGGGTTTTTTTGTTGTTGTTTTTTGTTTTTTTGTTTCCAACATCCTGTTCATCGCTCTGGCACCTATGGGGGTGGGACCATCACCTGAACCCCCCCCCCAGAAACAAACCAACCAATGAGGGGAGGTCTGAGGA
>JAOPHQ010005722.1:100000-120000 GCA_030340625.1 Merluccius polli
ATGAAAACACCCCACATGTGGCTGAGGTCAGCCTCCATTCCCCCGCTGCTTAAATAGCTTTGGTTTCCAAGTGGGGATGAGTGATAGGAGGGAGAGGACATGTGGAGAACATCACAGCCTCACGTTCCCCAGGATCCCAATCACTCAGCGGATCCTTTCATTTGATTGGACGGCAATTAAGAGCCGCTCAGCTTCGATCGAACCTCGGCGGGACGCGACATGACATTGGCAGACGCGATTGGCTTTGTTGTTGTGTAATCGAAACGTTGTGTGTGCTCGGACACACACGCACACACACACACGCACACACAAACACACACACACGCACACACACACATTGTGCCATGGAGACGTTTTCTTATCAGGGAGAATGTGGTTGACTTGTATCCAACGAATGAAGGTGTGTGTGTGTGTGTGTGTGTGTGTGTGTGTGTGTGTGTGTGTGTGTGTGTGTGTGTATGTGTAGGTGTAGGTGTGTGTGTGTGTTCATGTGTGTGTTCATGTGTGTGTGTATGTGTGTGTGTGTGTGTGTGTGTTCACAGTTTCAACCAGAGCTTTGCCTATTGACCGTTCCTTAAACGGCCCCACCACTAAAAAACACTCCTAGATTACAAACACCATCCAACCGATATCTAACTCCCTGATGAAGGCCCCATCATCATCATCATCATCATCATCATCATCATCATCATCATCATCATCATCATCATCATCATCATCATCAGGGAACTCATTGCACCCTCCCGATATCTAACTCCCTGATGAAGGCCCCATCATCATCATCATCATCATCATCATCATCATCATCATCATCAGGGAACTCATTGCACCCTCCCGATATCTAACTCCCTGATGAAGGCCCCATCATCATCATCATCATCATCATCATCATCATCATCATCATCATCATCATCATCATCATCATCAGGGAACTCATTGCACCCTCCCGATATCTAACTCCCTGATGAAGGCCCCATCATCATCATCATCATCATCATCATCATCATCATCATCATCATCAGGGAACTCATTGCACTCTCTCTCTCTCTGAAGTGATTTCCAGCAGTCTGACTTTGTCTGCAGCCGCTGGTTCTGATCAGACGCAGAGCGGCGTTGGAGGGCCGGCCGCCGCCGCCGCCGATGGCTCAACCCCTCATAGCTGCGTGATGAGCAACAGCAGAGGAGGTGACACGTCGGCTTCCAGTAGGAAAGACTTAGGAGGAGCCAGTCACACAAAAGTGGAGTTGAGTCTTTATTGATCCCTGTGGGGAGGGAATGTGCTGCCTGCTTTCAACATATCTCTAGGAGCGGTTTGGCAGCCATTTTGCAAAGCCCAACAGACTCCAGCGCTCTGCTTCAGTGGCGCAGAATGAATGAACTAATATGATTTAATGTTTTCTCATTGCTCTTTATGTTCCGTTTTTGTATATTTATATGCCTCATATGTAGGCCTGTATGTCGTTCATTTATACGTCTTTTGTTATATCTTCAATTTGACTTGATCTTTTTATCGTGTCAGTATTTCACGCCTGCTGTACTTCGGTACAACCGAAGTGACAGATACACATCTTGAATCTCGAATCTCCTCTATCTCCACGCACTCGATCAAAGAACGGTGATTTATTACGACCGCCGGACATTCCCAACGCAGACCAACCTGTGAATTCATCATCGTCTTCATCCATCATCATTATCCACACCTCCCTTTTGTCACGGGGGGGGGGGGGGGGGGGGGGGGGGTGGGGGGGGGGGTGAGGAGGCTACTGGGAGGCCGGTTGGCATTCCAGTTTGAAAGGGACAGACCGAGGGCTGTAAAAATTCTTGGGGTCAGAGGTCAAACTAGGGAGTGCATTGTTGTGGAGCTGTGCACACGCTGCTTATTACCGCCGTTTGGGCATCCAAATACATTTAGAAAAGACTTAAAAAGCAAGTAAAGGTGAGGAAGATTAAAGCGCATGAGAAGGTAGGCCATGCATGTTTCAGGGCTCTGGTCTTTTATCTTCACGGACTGAAGACTGAAGAAAATGTTGTTGTGGTTGTCATTGTTGTTGTTGTTGTTGTTGTTGTTGTTGTTGTTTCCACTGTCATCTTAGTGGAAACAGTTGAAACAAGCGTGTTCCTCTAACGGACGAGGCCATGCATGTTAGAGAGCCCTTCTTTAGACTGTAGACTAAAGAAAATGTTGTTGTTGTTGTTGTTGTTGTTGTTGTTGCTATTGTTGCTGTCGTTGTTGCTGTGGTTGTCGCTGTTGTTGTTGCTGTGGTTGTTGCTATTGCTGTTGTTGTTGTTGTTGTTGCTATTGTTGATGTTGTTGTTGCTATTGCTGTTGTTGTTGTTGCTATTGTTGCTGTTGGTGTTGCTATTGTTGTTGTTGTTGTTGTAAATCAGTCATTTGAAGTGGAAACAGTTGAAACGAGCCATGTCCGCTGCAGTTCCTCCAGTGGCCGCGCGGTGGCGACGCACGGCGTCCTAATCAGAGCCAGGTGGCTCCGGGCGCAAGTCGTCCGGTGGAGGAGTCGCTCACAGCGGAGGGGGAGGAGGAGGAGGGAGAGGGGGGAGAGAGAGAGAGAGGGTTTGGGACTCAGCAGACAGGAGAGAGAGAGAGAGGAGCGGGGAGAGACACAGCAGGAGGAGGAGGAGGAGGAAGAAGAAGAAGGAGACTAGGCGCTGGTTGTGCGTCCACACTGCGCCTGGAGGAGGAGACCGGAGGAGGAGACGGAGGAGACCAGGAGGAGGAGACCCTCGCCTTGTTCTGGAGGTGTTGACGGTCCTCAGACCCCCGGGAGACACTGGCCGCGGGATTTCTTTAGGTTGACCCTACGCAACTTTTACTTTTTTTTTTTACTTTTTACTTTTTTGTTGCTTTTTTGTTGCGTTTTTCTCCTGTTGCTGTGTCAGTGGATGTGGATGTGAACCAGGGGACTAGCGTCGCTCAGCGCACCGCGGGAGGGATGTATCCAAGCCGGGACGCCGCCAGGACGCAGCGTCCGCGGAGCCGCCAAGCCCAAGTGATCTGGACGGTGCTGCTCCTCCTGCAGATGATGGGAGACACTGGAGCAGCAGGTAAGACAGAGAGGAGACCACTACCACTAAGACCAAGACCACTACTAAGACCACTACTAAGACCAAGACCACCACTAAGACCACTACTACTACACTTTTCTACTGTTCAAGTTGCCTCATAATAACACCAGTTCGTCCCCTCTGCACTCTCGTCTCCCCCCTATATTGGGGGGGAGTCACACCATTATCACCTCATTATCTCCCCCCCCCCCCCCCACACACACACACACACAAATGTAACTTCATTGAACCCATCACACACACACACACACTCAGGACATAAGTGGCTCTCTCCACTGGCTCTCATGCAAATGGTTTTTTATCTTGTGTTTGTCCCCTGAAGCCCCACGGGGGCCCACAGGGAAGCCGTTCAGCCAGTCTTGAGCTCCAGTCCCGGAGACAATGGGGGCCCTTAATAACACTGATGGATAACCATCCTCCTCTCAGCTGGGGGGCCCATTGTTGTTGGTGGTGGTGGTGTTGGTGCCCCCCCCCCTCAACATGCACGCCTAACGTCAACACATATGCAATGCATTTTGTTTGGCTTGGGTTTAATGATGTTGTTGTGGGGGTCTTGTGGGTCAAACCGGTTTGTTACATGCTATCTGGTCTTCACTTTTATATGGTTTAGTGGATAAAATGTGCAAACTAAAATGTGGATTGGAAAAGGTGGGACTAAACGTGATTTGTTGCACAAAGAAAATGCTGCATAGGTCAAATGGTAAAGAGTTATAGGCCCACAGTTTGAGTTGTCAAACTGGATATTAATTTTCGTCTGCTTGTTTTTTTTTTTTTTAAATATTACAACAAAAAAAAACTTTTCCAGATGGCTGGTGATTAATAATCTTTTCTTTTCTTTTTAGCATTTGTTTGGATTATGTTGGTGCTCCCTGAATGCTTGTGGCCGTTACTTACTGGCAGGCCTCTTACATACTGGGCTGACTCAATGCTTTAGACCTACTGATACGGGCTCCCGGTTCTTAGTCTGGTTTTGCAGACCGCATTTTTCTCCCTCTCTCTTTATCGTCTTCCAGTATCTCTCTCCCCCCCTCTTTCTCTCTGAGGTGGTAGGTGGACGGTTAATCCGTGGTACTTCTGAACCCAAATATGTATTTTTTTTATGATGACCATGCCAGTAACAATTTCACATCCATGGAAAACAATGGAAACATCACCAACTGTAATGGTAGGCCGACTGCATTTTAACAAAACACATCTGATAAGTGAGTATTAAGTAGCTGATGGAAAAATTGGAATATGTGTTTTTCCTGCAACATGTTTGCTATTTAGAGATGGCTCGGCACAATGGCGTCACTTGTGACCAACTCCTGTTGAATAGATGTTGTGAAACACAACTGAACTCTTCTGAACCTGCCGTTAAAGCACAGTGCAATCTGTTAACGTTTGCCCTTTATCATTAAACGCCGTCGTTTAGCAGACAGTTAGCCAAAGTGACATACAAGTGAGGCCGAGAACAATCCACATTATCTCCAAAAGTGCTACAAGAGCAAGTACCAAAAAAAACAAAAAGAAAAAACTCCAAACACGAGAGTGCATGTCTGGTAATACTAACGAAATGTCTGTAGCTGTGTCTGTAGCTCCTGGCGGAGGGGGAGGCTTAATCACACTGGAGCGGGCCAAAGGGGGCTTAAGCTCTCGGTGGATCTCGGCCCTGCGGACTCTCTCGGTCGGGGAAGTGAAGAATGGACGCTTGTAGAAGGAAACCAGACGTCTCCGCAGCGTCTTTACACCGCTGGTCCACTTCCCTGTGACTCTGCCATTTAGGCACAGGGCTTTTTGTAGCCTACGCTGTTTCTCTGGCGACTCCAACAACCAATAACGATTATTTTCATAGTCGATTTAATCCGACGATCATTTTTCCCATTAGTCGATTAATCATTTAGTCTAGAAAATGGAATAAATAATAGGAAATGCTACCTGAGTCCAAAGTAACGTCTTAAATTTGCTTGCTTTGCCTGACAAGCAGCCAAGAAAAGCTAAAGTGCTCATAATAGGCCTAATCCATGAACCAAATAATAAGCATTAAGCAGCAAATGTTTGGTATTTGTACTTAATGTCAACAAAATAAATATATATATACAATAAAATACATTTTCTGTCGATCGACTAATCGATTAATCATTGCAGCCCTAACTTTTACCCATAAAAGCTTTCCTCCTTCCCCGATCTATTACTGATGTTTAGTGGTGTTTAGCTATATATATATATATATATATATATATATATATATAATTTAATTGTCACCTTTGTTCACCTACTAGGGATTTAATTTTCTCAGTTTACTCCAAAAACATGGCATTTTTAACAAAAGGCACACAGTGCAGGTTTACATTTCAGGTCGAGGTCTTTTTCTTTTCGGCCCACGGCCCCTGGACGGAGAGCGGCCATGCGGGTATTCAGTTTTTAACGGCGCATTTTGCCTTATAATAACCGCCAGGGAGGCTATAAATCATGCGGGCCGGTTCCCGCCCCCCCCCAGTACACACCAGAGACACGCTGTTGACACTAAAGGCACTTTACCTCTGGGTGGGGGGGGGGGGAGAGAGACGGGACCCTCCCAGCCGTCCAGCCTGTTCTCCTCTCCCCCTCCGCTTGTTGAACGTTATGTAGCCATGGGGAAAGGAATCCAGCCTCTAAATGCAGTGTTGGCACTAAAACCCCGCAGTGCAAATGTTGCTTCAGGTAAACCGTTTTAGCATCTGTCTCCCTGCGGCCTGCTATGGGGTCGGCACCTAGATTCTAGTCTGTCTGTCTGTCTGTCTCTCTACTTACTCTCTACTAACTCTCTCTGCTAACTCGTGGGGGTCATCAACCCGGAGATCACCCCTAAAAGCTTTCGGGCAGACAATGACGGATGTGGCGGCGGCCTGTATTTGTGAAACAGATGTAAAGCCGAGCGCGCATCAGACTTCAGGACCAGAGTCCGTTTTTTAAGAGTGTGTGTGTGAAAAAGAAGTGCAGGGAGAGGAGGGGGAGGGGAGAGGGGGAGGAGGGGGGAGCCGCAGACGGTTCGGTTAATTAGCACGCGGTCGTTCATCATGCGCCGCGGCGGCGCTGCTTCATGTCACCGATTTTTCAAAACATCGGCCCGACGGTAACCATGGAAGCCAGCGTCGGCCATTACCGGCTTCCCATTTTGTTATTAAGCACATGTGTGACATCTTTGCCCGGGCTTCCTCTTCCCCTTGGGTTCAGCGTCCGCCCGAGGGGGGGGGGCTCATTAGGAGGAAGTCCTGCGCTAATTGTTTAATTGGTCTACGGCCAGCGGATGACTAGTTTCCAAAATTCGTCGTGTAGGAGATCACAGAAAAAAGGCATCGTTTACACAGGTGACCGGTAATGTAATAAGATGGTCGTCCTCGTAAAACTAATGCCAAAAGAAAATGGAATTTATAAGTTTATGTGGGTACTTTCGGGCGGCTTGAATGGACCCTTTGTTTTCCAGTCGTCTTTTTCGGCGGTCGCCGCTGTGAGCGCATGGCCGCCGTCGTTAAACGCTCGGTGTCCCGGCGTCCCGAATGATGATGACATGGTGTGCACACACAGTGTGTGTTTCCCGCCAGGCGCTTGATGTGCGCCGTTCACACAGCGCCATTGTTTTCCCCCACGTTGACTCTTCACCCCGGGTGAAGGACGACTCTGCAGGGGAAAGAGAGAGCGCCGCCGCTCCGCTTTTTTCCCTCATTTTAATTGTGTTGCGTGTCTCCTATAACGGTTCCCTTTTTCAACTTCAAAGCTGCACATGGATGGAGAGCACTTTGTCAAATGGATGGGAAAGTGTGTACTTTTTTTTTTGGGGGTGTTTTTTTTTTGGGTTTCTGTTTAGCAATCTTGTTTTCTTTCTTTCTTTGTGTGTGTGTGTGTGTGTGTTTCTAGGGGTGGTGGTGATTCACCGAGGGCTAAACAAAGTTCACTCAGAACCTCGTCTGAGACGTCTGATAAAATATCTACTACCGCAAACTAAGGCCATGCATGACCGCCGCCCCCCCCCCCCCCCCCCCCCCCCCCCTCCTCCTCCTCCTCCTCCTCCTCCGACTCCTTCCTGCAATTTACTGTCAGCTAAGGAGGCGCTGATTCTGGATCGAGCAGAAACAAAGTTTCAATCTGTAATAAATCCCTGTGAAAATCACAACGCCAGATTACAACGAAGATTTAGCACATTGGTGCGTGGGTGGGGAAACGGCGTTGGAGAGACAAAAGGAGACTCTCTCTTTTTACGGTGTATGTTTTATGCACAGCTCTGTGTGATTGTCTTGCTGATCCTTGCTCTCCACAGTGTTTGTTATTCTATGGAGTGACAATTTAACGGCCACGCGTTAATCCGGTGCGTTGATGACCGAGCGGCGCTGTGACGGACTCTCTTGCAGTAAGCCACACGTAAAACAACGTCAGGCACTGAGTTATGAATGTATTGTAATGTTTTTACTGCAGTTTCCTGCGTTCCCCGCCGCCGCCTCCTCCGCCTCCTCCTCCGCCTCCTCCGGCTCCTCCGGTCTTGTTGCCGTGGCGTCCCCATCCCCGTGAGGAGGCCGCGTTGCGTTTGCGCTGCGGGGATGAAACGCGGTGGTTCAAACCCCCCCCCACCGCCGGCCCTCCCCCCACCCCCCCCCCAAACAACATGTCGGTGTAAATCCTACTAAAGCCTGTTTGCGTTGCATTAAGGAGTGCGGAGACGGCCCATCTCGCGCCACAATCGGCTCTTTGTGCACCGAGCCGCCAATAAATACCTCGCCCGCCTAAAAAGATTAATATTTATTTTGTTGGGGGGGGGGGGTGGAAACTTATCAGTCAATGGTTTGATTTCTTTCTCTCTTTTTTTTTCCCCCCCCGCTTCGGACATCATTAGCTAGTTTTCCCTTCCCTCTTACACGTGTGTCTGTGTCAAGAGTTCTCCCCAAATGAAGAAGCCTTTTATGCATTCACTCCCCCCTTCTCTCTCCCCCCTTCTCCACACCCCCACCCCCCCCCCCCACCCCCCCCCGTCTCTTTCCCACCGCGTGTTCATCAGTCTGGTATCATTTCTCTCTAAAGCAAACACTCTGGTCACAGCCAGAGAGCCGGCGGCGGAGAGCCAGCGCCGGTGTACAGGATGTTCGGGTTCGTTAACAGAAGAAGTGGTCTACATCGACAGGGGACCCCCTGTAGTTCGGAGACCGAAAGGGCGGGTGGGTGGGGGGGGGGGGGGGATGCAGGGGGGAGTCGGGAGTGACGTGGCCGCACCACCGCCGACCGCATCGAACCACCGCCCCATAGGCAGGCCTTAGCCTCTCTAGCCTCCCTGCTAGGGAGCGGTGCTTCCCGACCTTTGACTTTTAAGGCGCACCGCTAAATTGTCACCGAGACTTTAAGGCTTTCGCCGACCGCGTCATATATGCAAACGGTAAAAAAAAAAGAAAGATGGATACACACACAGTGGCTGAGCAGAGGGTGCCAGCAGCAGCGCCCCCCTTTATACACAGTTATTACTGCCAGAAGGCCATGGCCAGTGGGAAAGAGTGGGAAGAAAAAGTCAGCAACGCTGCTTCTGCTCCCAGTGTGTTTATTTAGCAAACACAAATTAACACAAAACATCAATGGGAAACATTACAATGGAAAACATATGATGGAGAGCGCACATTTCAGTTGTAAATTTGGCTATTTCATGAGCGAAATCCCACATACCACCTGCAGTACCCTGGCGTACCACCAGTGGTGCGCCATCTGAAATATATAACCAAGATGATGAACACATATGAACACATAACTTATTCATTTATTTCATTTAGTACACACATTGTTAGCAAGGGGAGAAACTAGTGGTCATTGCTTTGGCTAGTAGTGGCCAGTACTTTGGCTAGTGGCCATCACATGTGCCCATCCACAATTCAGTCCACCCAGGGATTTTTTCTCTGTAAATCGTTTTATTCTGGTCCCTTTTGTGCCCCCCCCCCCCCCCCCCCCCACACACACACACACACACACACACACACACACACACACACACACTTTAAGCATGCCGTCGGTGGAAATATTCACGAAACCATAATGCTCTGGATGACGATGAACCGTCTTGTGTGTTTTATTTTTACACGGTTGCTGGCACATAAACACACATCGAAGTACATGCAAAACTTCCAAAAGTGTTCGTACGCAACGCGGATCCATTCACATCGACATAGCGTAAGCAACCCTTCACGCTGTTGAAAAACACCAATTACCTCGAACAACGTTATGCTTGTGGGCTCGGACCGATATTGCGATTCAGCTGAATGCAAAAGTGCATGTCCCCCCCCACTGAGTGTGCGAGTACATATATGCGTGCCGGGAGGGTCTGAGTCCTCCACCCTGACAGTTATAATGGTCGGCCCCGGGGAAGCCATCGGACCATCAGTTCCGCTGACATATTTGTATAAACTCTTCGCTGTACAGTTATTAATAGCACATCATCACGTCGTCGTTTTCATAGGTTCACTCAAACGCTTATGGCTCTCACTCTCTCCCTCTCTCTCAAGTCTTTCCCTTGTTTCCTTCATGTTTCTTCGGTCCAATTCCCCCCGCTGCTCCTCCTGCTGTCTGGCTGTAATGATATAGTCTGGATGGCACACCGTCCCCCCGCTCCAGCTGTTTTAATGTGGAAAACGCCAGTTGAAAAAGCACTTTCTTCTCCCTCCTCCTCACCAAACTATTAATACGGAGATGTTTAGATGGCAGGAAATGTAGTTTTACGCGGCATCGCATGATTTGTGTTCCCTATGAGGTAACCCGCAGCTTCCCTTTTATGTGTGTGTGTGTGTGTGTGTGTGTGTGTGCACCTATAACCTGGGTGTCAGGAACACTGCGTGTTTATTCAGCATGCTGAAGAGTGTGTGTGGATTTGTTTGGCTTTTTCTTATTGCGCGATAATTACGATTAGTAGCCATAGGACGTATAATCCTGCGGTAGTCTAGGGGAGGAATTCTCGTCTGGTTTGAAGATTAGTTCCTCCAAACAGGTTTAGGCGTAAGCTGCTGGTTCAACAAGACCACCGAAACGCAAGGGAGCCGCTAGAGGAAGGACAACATGCGGGTTTAACCCTCAAGTGTTTTTAATCCCGTTGTTTTTCAAAAGGGAAAGCAAAAGTCTAGATGTTTTTTAGCCTCCTATGTGATCTGTTTGGCAGTCATTATTTGAATCGTTTCCATTTGATGCCATTCCCACCTAATTGGAGCAGTCGCTTTAAAAGCAAGCTTTATGAGCATAGTAAAAAATAGAGGGATTTGAAAAAAAACTGTTTTCACTGTTAACATTTTCGGCCATAAATAATCTTCAAAGGAAACACAGACTGCGATCTTCCCCCTGCAGTTTTATCGTTTCAACTTTTCAACATGAATTGACGGGGACTCAAAGTGAATTAATCGGGGCTCAAAGTGAAATGATCGGGGCTCAAAGTGAATTGACCCCCGTCTAGTCTCTGAGGATGAATGCGGAGGGCGGCCATTGTTCCCAGACAGCCGGAGAGACCTTGCGGCCGCCCCGCCACGAGCCAGACTTGTCCTGTTTGTTTAACCGGGGCCCTTCGCTTTGTCAGACGGTTCCCACACAGCCCGGCCCTCCGCGAACCCCCGGCCCCCTGTTTGCATAGCCACTTGATTCACACAAAAGACGGAAGAGAGTCTGGCCCATGCCTCGCTCGTCTAGTGCGCTACCAATGCGCTTTTCTACCCAGAAACTGCGTGAAAACTGGGGCAGCGGTTTGGATTTGACAGATTTATGACGCCGTTTTCTGAGTTTTGACAAAACCTCAACTTTTTTTTTGAGGTTATGAGTCACAGAGATGCGATGACATCATCCTACACCAGACCAGAACCGACAACCCCCCCCCCCCCCCCCCCCCCACCACCACCACCCCTTCATACTCAAGACGCCAGTGGGCTATGTGTCTATACATTCTCCAACTGCCCACGACACAACGTCAACATGCTCATTTCGTACGCCTCAGTGACCACCGCCACTATCCCCCCCCCCCCCCCCCAACCTTGTTGGTTTGGTTTCTTATTCTGACCGTCTTCTGAACGTTTTCCGACGGGTTTGTTTTCGAGCACAGTCGAGTCATGGTGGTGCCGGGCCTCTTGTCCCGGGCCACAAAGGGTCCTTTATCATCCCGCCACTTATAGCGACACACGTCTCCACATGTTCATGTCAAAGCAGAAATTCAGAACCCCACTCAGTCAAGAGGCCGGTTGTGAAACAGTTTTGTTCCCATGTGGCAGCTTTGGGGTTAAGAACCATACATTCAGCCCGGGCTCGGCGCCGGTGCCAGCCTCAGCGCTTCGCTCCGGTCCCACATGCTGCTGCAGCTCGCGACAGTAGCCGCCGCGGCGCATGCCAACGACCGCTGCCGTTGTATCAGCCGGACTAGAAATTGTGTTTTTTTTTTTTTTTTAGAAATTACTTTTCAGATAAGAGCAAATGTTTGAATGTTTCTATTTGAACTGAGCAAACAGCCCCAAACCATCCACCAAGTCCTTCCCCCTGGATAACCATAATTTAACTTGGCTCCGCTGCAGAGGGTTTTCATATTCCTCCGAGCCGAGATCCATGATGCTAAATGTGTGCTGACCACACTGACCCAGTAATCTGATGTAAAGGGGGTTCTCTGCGAGGCTAATCCCAAGGGGCCCGCCGAAGCCACGGCCACAACTGCCGAGCCATACTTCACTTTGGGGAAAACCGCCGTTCATGTGTGGCGCTCGGCCGCGCTGGGACGGAGCAGAAGTGGCCCGGCGTTGTCACTTCCTGTCAGACTTGGCAGCGGGGGCGACCCGTTGCGGTCCCAAAAAAAATTCCCGAAAACACTCGAGTCGGCATCGCAGATCACACGCGGCGCCCGCGGCTCCGGAAACCGATGACAGTCACACGACTACCGCGCCCGAGGAAAGTGTGTAGTGTGTGTGTGTGTAGGGCTGCTCCAATGAAGTCTTCTCCTGTGTGTGTGTGTGTGTGTGTGTGTGTGTGTGTGTGTGTGTGTGTGTGTGTGTGTGTGTGTGTGTGTGTAGTGTGTAGTGCGTGCAGTATGGATGGGAGAAGGGAATAGGGGTGGGGTGGGGGGGTACGGTCACAGAACAGGAATCCCAAATGTCTTGTGAAGCAAAGCCACTACATTCCCCACTCTGTCTTTCTCTGTCTTTCGGTTCCTAACTCAAAAAATGTGTAAGCGCTGTATTATAAAACTGGGGGTCGGGTTCGGCGAAAAATCCTGACAAGCAGCTTGTTCATGACTAGAAATTCATGCATTTATTCTGCGGGGATGAGGAATGCAGTGGTCTGCTCTCTGCGGACACCCCTCCGTTCTGAGAGAGAGAACGACGGGACTATTGAAGGGAAAATTGAATTTACTCACATCTGCCTTAATATTTCTGTATATATAATAATATATAGGTTTTCGTCTGATTTATTTAGGCGGGGAGACCCGTCTGAGGCCAATGTCTCCTCCACAGCAGGGCCCTGCGTTACAAAACCATATTTACAATGACGTAGTTAAAAAAAAACAAAAAGAAAAACGGTAGACGCAAAATGTCGACATAAAAACACAAAGCATGCGATGCAACCTGTGGATCTCTTACCGAACCTGGAGCTAGCAGGGGTCCGTTGCTCCGTGTTGGATGCATGACAAACTTAAGTTGACTTATTGGTCTAGTCTACACCCATCTGCCACATCAATTCAATCATCCTCTTTTTCAATTTCCTTACTCCCCCCCCACCCCCACCCCCCATTCCCTCTCTGTCCATCCCACTCTTCGGGTACGGGTCAGAGTACATTGATTTCCGCCGGCCCGGAAATGAAAGTGCACCGGCCTCTTGACTGTTGCTGAAGAGAGGCGAGCGGGAGGGAGGGAGGAAAGGAGGGAGGGAGGGAGGGAGGAAGGGAGGGAGGGCGTCGTTGAGATGGAAGGAGCGAGAGAGGGGTCTGTGTACGTTAAAATGTCTCCATGGTGTGTGTGTGTGTGTGTGTGTGTGTGTGTGTGTGTGTGTGTGTGTGTGTGTGTGTGTGTGTGTGTGTGTGTGTGTGTGTGTGTGTGTGTGTGTGTGTGTGTGTGTGTGTGCGCATATGAGAGCCATACGGGGCCGGTGATGAAGATGAGGTGGACCCTGCCAAGCGCAGCGGGAGGGAGAGACCGGATTGGAAATGATGACAGTGAATCTCTAGTACGCAATTGGAAAATATTACTTTTTTTTTTGCATTTCGCTCACCACGTGTGTTTTAAATGTAACCCGCGGGCCGAGACGCGTCAATCCAAGGACCCTTGTGGGGGAACGTCCCAAAAAAAAAAAACCACAACCAAGGTAAGCGCGAACACATTTGCAAAACCTAAAATGGTGGGCCGACGCACGTAATCCGAGACGGGGGGGAGGATACCGATACGTCGGTATGAGCCGTTCGCATTGTGACACCTCTCCACCCTAATCCCGCCATCAGAAGTCAATGATCTGCTGCTCCGCGGGGGCTGATATAAGAGGCTTAGGCCCGCGTGATCCTGCCCCCTGTTTGCTTAACCTCCCCGCGGCTGGGATGGCCGGCGCTAATCTCAGGCCCACTCTGTCGGCTGGGTAGCACCATACAGACCTGTGTGTGTGTGTGTGTGTGTGTGTGTGTGTGTGTGTGTGTGTGTGTGTGTGTGTGTGTGTGTGTGTGTGTGTGTGTGTGTGTGTGTGTGTGTGTGTGGTACGATGGCGGCAAAAACACACCAGACTTGATTACTGCGACTATAATCATCGATTACCTGTTGGATGTACATGTTTTACCTTAGAAGTGATATATTGACGATTAGGGCTAAGATATGCTTATCTCCCGATTCCGATACCGTCACGATACTCGGGTGCCGATCATTCGAAGTATTGCGATTTTACAGGTCTTGCAATTCTATATTACAATTAATTGTGATTTTTGTGCGCTTTTTTTAACACGAAACTGTGGGAAAAAGATGAATCGTACACTTCTAGAGACTGTGTATCAAGAGGCATATTTTCCAAAAACAAAGCACATCACATGATGTCAGTCACATGATACACTTGTTGCACATGCATTTAATGTGAAAACAATAAACATACATAAAAATGTTAAAAAATAAATAAATAAAATAATTTAAAAAAAAAATCAATTCAGGCATTAAAAAAGTCGATTTGAAAAAATAAAAAGGTAACAAAATCACACCCCTGTAGACAATATGAAGGTGTCTGCGTTTGTAGGTGCGTGACCTCCTCTTGTTGAATGGTGTAGCCTACAGGGCGACATTTTCATTTTGAGCCGCAAGGGTGGATGCTCTGCTGAGAGATGCCCTCTCATTACGTTATGGAACAAACATACGCTACACAGGCCCTCCTGATGTGGCTGGCGTGCAAATGCGCTTGTGTATTGGCGTGCATGTGTGTGTGTCTGTGTGTGTGTGTGTGTGTGTGTGTGTTTGTTTTCTTGTGTGAGTCACACAGGGCGGCAGGGCCGGGCGTCGTAACCTCCACCTCACCCCTCACGGCAGAAAGCGCGCCGCGGCGTAGCTTCTGGAACAGCAATAAAATTCCAGCAAAGCCTCGGCCCCGCAGGAGTGCAGCGACGCGCACGCGCAGCGCGTTTTCGCTGGCCTTGTCAGCGAAACGAACAAACGAATGTTTATGCACGCTTGTGTTGTGCTCATGGTGGTTTTGCATGACTACATGACGGCGTGTAATAAAGCACCGTGCAGCAAAGAGGGGAGTGGTGGGAACGGTTTCTCCCCCTGCCGGGGAAGAGCGGCCCTCTTGTTTACTTGTCGGAGATGCTGGTGATTAATCTGTGTTTGACCCCCCTCCCCCCCACACCACTATATCAGTGGTTATCAGACTTCGTAGAAAATTGATCCAATGTACTATGTTTAAATAAATGGATCAGTGGGTGCGCCTGTAGACACTTTAACCATAAACATGGGCTTTCTTCTGAGACGAGGGCAGCTGTAGGGCAGCAGACACTCAGCTAAAGTAAGTGGCTATTAGATTAAGCAAACCTAAAAGCGTGTGTGTGTGTGTGTGTGTGTGTGTGTGTGTGTGTGTGTGTGTGTGTGTGTGTGTGTGTGTGTGTGTGTGTGTGTGTGTGTGTGTGCGCGCGCACGCACGGTATGTGACACGCCTGCGACCCTCTGTCCCCGCGGTGGCCCCCCACACCTGGTTTGTCCACTAACTGGGTTACGGACGAAAATGTCCCAAGCAATCAACTGCTGCATTTGGCCGCCACGAATAGCTCACCCTACCTTCCTGGTGATTGCCTCCCACACTGGAACAGTGATGCTCCAGTAGAAAGACACGTGTGTGTGTGTGTGTGTGTGTGTGTGTGTGTGTGTGTGTGCGTGCGCGATGACACGGATAACATGCTTACTTGGGATGACCAGTGCTAGTCAAGTAACGACTCAAGTAGCGCGTCTACATGCACGTGACAGTCAATACAATAACGGCCCAAACACTAAAAATCCAAGACGGCGCCGCAGACGGCCGCCTCGGTTCTGCGCTCTCTCGTACTTTTTCCGTTTTTGTTTATTTGTTTTGTTCCCAGCTAGCTGTATACGTCTAGTCCGTGTATGTACATTGAGAGCATTGGAAAAACCGGAGTCAAATTCCTTGTATGTTTGTGAACATACTTGGCAAATAAAGCTGATTCTGATTCTGGAACACTAGTTTTAGTTTTTGGGTTTTATTTGGATACATGTTGAATGGTCCCTTTATTAATAGTTAGGCCCTCCCTGGCCTTACTGTAGTTGTGTGTGCTGCTGCTGTTGTTGTTGTTTTTGGTCAGGGTAGCAGAGAAGCGTCGTCCGTTAGCTGAGGTTAGTTTAGCAGTTTAGCTGCCAGCTGCCCCGCTGTGAAGTTTGATCTCTGGTGCTAATGAAATGAAGCCTTAGCTCGGAACGACACTTGACTGTCGGCGACCCTTTAACGAAGTCAGCTAAGCAGAATGAGCCGTAGCGTTAGCTCAAGGTAGCGTTTTAGCGACTTTGACATTTAGGGGATGGAAAGTTTTCCTCGCGCCGCCGCCACCGCCGTCCTACTAATTCCCCCACGTTCACATTCCTGTTTATATACATTAGCCGTGAAGTGTTTGACTCTCGGCCGCGTAGCCACCTTACATGTTTACCCGTAAGCCCCTACTCGACCACAGCGAGCACACGCGAAGTGCGATGGGCAGCGAATGTTTGCATACGTGCCCGCCCCCCCCCCCCCCCCCCCACCCCCACCCCTTCCCCCCACTTTCTCTCCCCCTTTTCCCCCCATCCCCCCCTTCCCCCCCTCCCCACGCCACCAAGGTGGTCTTGGAAAGCCACCAACAACCCCTTCAGCCGGCGATGTAATGTGAAAGCAATTAGCAGCCTGTGGTTTTTACAGTGCGGCGGAGATATGTGTGGAACAACAGAGGGAGATCCAGGCTGCTGCGCCCGCTGCATAGGTACTATGCAGCGGCCGGGGCCCCCGGGGGCCCGGAGGCCCCGGCCGCTGCACTTCTCGGTTCTCACAGTCAATTTGCCGTGCCGCCGGCCAGCTTCGTGTCGCGCTGCTTCGCGTTCGCCAGAACCAGCAATCATGTCATCGCGGTATGTCCGGGCTCATTACCTGCGAGACATTCAAGCGGCATATTGGTGTTTGGAGTGATGAGCAGATATCGCAAGCTGAGCCCGTTTACTGACTACTAGGTGATTGGGAGTGGTTTTATACGATGTGACGACCTGGGTGGTAATTCAATATCGTCGCTTGTCGCTTTGAATGGCGTTGAATCGCCATGAAATGAAGATGCCGACTTATCGTGATGCTCAGTTTTATAGTCTTAATTGATTGCGATTGGCAGATATGCCCTTGAAATTATCAAAACTAGATCTAGACTAGTTTTTCAATGTAGTGATCCTCAGTTAGACTGTTCAAAATGGTATGTTGAATTCATAAGCATATCCTGATATTTATCGATGATATTTAGCCCTGGATTGTATCTCGCTGTCCACGACCGGGGGACCGCAATCCGCTGGCTGAGACACTTGGCCACTGGCGACTGCTATAAAATACCAGGGAAAAGTTTTGCAACGTGCCTCAGCGAGGGAAAGGGACTCGTGAATGCCTTGAGGGGCCGTCTGCGCGTACCAGCGCCAGGAGTAAATGGGATCAGAAACGAGAGGCCAGCCACCAACAGCACCGCGTGTCTGCCTCACCTGGCATTCATTCGAAGGGGAAGGAGATTCACAGTGATAAGCATCGGCATTTGACTGATGCACACGCACACACGCACGTGCACACAAACACACACACACCTACAGACAGACACACACCTTCACGTGTGCGCACGCATGCACACAGCTCACGCAGATGTGAGTAAATGCAATCGTGTGTGTTTGTGTTTACCGTGCGAGTGAGCGTGCCTTCTGTCACATCTGGCAGCCGGGGGGATTTTAGTTTTTTCACGGTTGGTAAATGAGGGGGAAAATACTCCCAGCTGCTATTAAAGGTGCAGTGTGTGGGATTCAGTGGCATCTAGCGGCGAGGTTGAACTTTATTGTCATGGGATTATATGCTAATTAAAAAACATACTTGGAAATATTATATTATATTACATTTCTGCCATGTCCGTTCCGCTAGATTTCACTAAATTGTACACGCTACACCTTTAAGGAAATCCTCCACCGGGTGTGTCTTCTGTATGCAGACATACTCGTATGTAATATGGGATCTAAAAAATACGTACAATGTGTTTCTGCTGCTCAACGCAACGGGGAGATGCGCAACGCATTGTTTCGGGTTCTGCCATCTCCATTTTGTTTTGAGGCTGAAATAGATATGTTTGCTGAGAAGATTGAGGAGAGGCCGTAAAACCGTCTCGGTGGGTTTCTGTGCCAGCATTACCAAGCAGGGGAGAAATGCTGAATAGCAACACCGCAGTAGTTAACAACACACTGACCTCCAGTAAGAACTTAAAAAGGAACGGTCCAATGTTGGGAGTCGAAGCCAAAAAAATGTTTTTACTGCTCATGGGCAGATTCATTTATTTCCCACATGGATCATGTTTGTAAAAATGTTCCTCATTTATAACAACGCATGTATCACATCAAAGCTTTGTCTTTTATGTATTCCTGACACTGCATAGAGAAAGAGAGGGAGAGTTTGGTTGGCAGACTTCATACGTACACGCTATTTACAAATTCACTGGTCTTGGTGGAGTCCTACTTTACTTTCTCCCTCAACTTTTTACTCTTTTAACTCTCTTGTATTTAGTTGATTACTTTCCTACACGTTGAGAAGCACATGATTACTATAACAGCCTTTTAAAGTAGCTACTGTTTGAAAACAAACTGGCAAATGAAATGAGTAGTGACAAAATAAAAAAGCTGTATTTTTCTACAACATTGTAGTACAAAAAGCGAAGTTCTAAAACTGTGTTGCTGCTATAGTGCAATGTATTATGTTTGCATAGTGTTTAGGGCTGCAACTAACGATCACTGTCATAGTCGATTAAGGATAATTTTTTCGATTAATCATTTAGTCTAGAAAATGTCAAAAATAATGGCAAATGCAGCCAGAGTCCAAATTGATGTCTTAAATTTGCAGTTTGCTTGCTGCATCTGACGAGCAGCCAAGGAAAACTAAAGTATTCATTTTTTTTAACGACCCATGAATCAAACATTTCTGAATTTCTGAAGCATTGAGCGGCAAATGTTTGGTATTTGGTATTTGGATAAATGACCTAAACGATTCACCGGTTATCGCCGCAGCCCTAATAGTGTTGAAAGTCTGTCGCATCTTCAAAAGCAAAAAGCAGACTGTTCACAGGGTTGTGTGTGTGGGTAACATGGAAGCCTCCTCAGCAGGTAAAGTCATTTTCACCTCCCATGTTCCCATTCCTACCCGCCAGCCCCCCAGCCGCTTGCCAACATATTTCTGCCTTCTGGGGAGGAGGAGGAGGAGGAGGGGGGTGAGAGCTGAAAAGCAGCTTTTGTCTCAGCAGCAGAGACCTCGGCCAGCCTGCATGCTCGTCGCCCTATCAGCAAATCAAGAGAGAGAGGGAGAGAGGGAGAGGGGGAGAGGGAGAGAGACGCACGCCCGCGCACAGGGGTGCAGAATAAACAAGTGGAGAAAGTAGGAGCAGAGCAATCACGTCAGATAGGCTCCTCGGTGAGGGAGGAATTCAACGGGACGGAGATCAAACACCACACTGGTCACATGTGCTCCGGTGTGTACGTTGAGAAGCAATAACCTTGACTTGTCGGACTGATAAGTTGTATGGTGTGTGTGTGTGTGTGTGTGGGTGTGCACGTGCGCGTGTGTGTGTGTGTGCGCAAGAGTAGCGGAGAACAAAATGTTCCTGCTCAAAACATATAGATACAACATTTTCCTTCCTATAACATATCCTAGGACGGCTTAAAAGAAATTGAATCAAAATTCAACGTGAAATAATTTCCGGAGATTACGACATATGAAGCTAACCCTCCCTTCCTGAACTTGGGGCCGGGCTGCCGGGATTCCTATAACCAACGAAAACCAACGTCTGAAACGCAGCACTCACTTTGAAACAACCTCGTTTACCGTGGCTTTAAGTCGACACTCAAAATGCAGCCACTAGTCTTTTTTTCTCCCATTTCCCCTCTTATGCTCCCTCCCTGATATTTGCTAAATCCAAAATTATTATTTTGTTATAACTTTTTCATTTCCTCCCCAATTATTCCCTCTCTCCGCCGCCCTTCCCTCTCTCTCTCTCTCCCTTCCCGTTCTTCCTCTCCCCTGGCCGCACGGGAAGAAAGCCTCCATAGTGGGGAGTCATTTCAGGCGGGAGCGTATCAAAGCAGGGCTCAGTGCTGAGATTTTGCCGACTTACCGACCGACTTCCTCTCGCCCTTTATTTCATCGTGTCCAAACGTGTGACACACAGAGGCAGCCGGGTGAGGCAGGAACCGACTGGAGTA
>JAOPHQ010005722.1:125000-187500 GCA_030340625.1 Merluccius polli
CAGGCCGCAGGCGTATTCTCATGTTAAAATGACAGTGGGTGTTCGTAATTGTTTCATATCATGTCATGTGATCTTTATTGGTATGTATTTCAGTACATTGTATTCTCAATAAGACAACTCGCATATTGCACAGCAGGGAAGAAAGAAATGACCTCCAGAAGTTGTGGAGACAGCTGGGCACCACTCGGGGGCCCTTTAGTTTGAGGGAATAAAGCGACCTACCGAACGAACGCATAACATCCACAACCAGTTCAGTTCATATTTTATTGCCCCGCAAGGGAAACTCACTTTGCAGCAGGGCATGATAGACATTACAAATAGATACATATAGTATTTAGAAAATACTGAACAGTGCTGGTACTGAAAAACCCACAGACAAGGCAGTTATTCGAGTCGCCGTTTACTTGTTATTCAACGCACGTTTGCCCGTGTCTGTCATGGCCGCCGTTACAAGACTGCCAAGGTGAACGCTTTCCTGTGGGAGGCGCGCATACCTGTTCAGTTACGGTTTGTCCTTTATAGGAAACTATATTATAGGCCTAGAATGAAAATATAATGCATGTTATTTATCAAGTCGGGGTCATTTTTCGGACGACGGATAACATTTAAAAAAAATATATATTTCTGAAATGATCTGGGGGGGGTCGCTGGTTGCCGACCCCTGCTGTAGAGTGTGTGTGTGTGTGTGTGCGTGCGTGCGTGCGTGCGTGCGCGGCGTCCATGTGTTTTTCTATATGGCCCACTTATATATGCGTATTTGTACGCTGCGCATACGTCTGCTTCTCTGTATCTGTACACGCCAAGCAAGCTTATCGTATGGATCAGCCATGTATGGAAACTGAACTACACTAACAGCCGTGCTATTCAGGGGAGCGAGGGGAGCGAGACGATAAAACTAAAAAACAAGATGGAGAAAGAGGGGTAGAAAAGAGGTCAGGATGAAAAAAGAAAGTTGCACTGAGACAAAAGGGGGGAGGTAGGGGGGAGAGGACGAAGGGTGTATCGAGGGAGTGCACGCAGGGGGCAGAAGGTTATAGGATTGTGCGGGTCAGCTCTAGAAATGACTTTTCCATGACTCCAGGTATGTGATTCAGGCTGAGCCCTGGGATATCCTCTGTTTATGCTCAGGCAAAGACCCGCAGATTAGGTGGCCTGGTATTCGCCTGATTAAAATGACCTCCTCGTGTAAACGTAGCCGGCCAGAGGAGAGCTGGTGAGCACACATGGGGGGGGGGCTTTTGGGACCTTGGTGGTGGCTAATTAACACACACACACACACACACACACACACACACACACACTATAGACCCACACTATAATACTACTATGTGTGTATGTCATAGCTAGTTAGCTAATACATGTGTTTATATCATAGCTAGTTTAGCTACGTGTTTATATCATAGCCAGTTTAGCTAATACATGTGTTTATATCATAGCTAGTTTAACTACGCTATGTGTTTATATCATAGCTAGTTTAACTACGCTATGTGTTTATATCATAGCTAGTTTAACTACGCTATGTGTTTATATCATAGCTAGTTTAGCTACGTGTTTATATCATAGCCAGTTTAGCTAATACATGTGTTTATATCATAGCTAGTTTAGCTACATGTGTTTATATCATAGCTAGTTTAACTACTACATGTGTTTATATCATAGCTAGTTTAACTACGCTATGTGTTTATATCATAGCTAGTTTAGCTACATGTGTTTATATCATAGCTAGTTTAGCTACTACATGTGTTTATATCATAGCTAGTTTAGCTACATGTGTTTATATCATAGCTAGTTTAGCTACATGTGTTTATATCATAGCTAGTTTAGCTACATGTGTTTATATCATAGCTATGCCATCGACTCCCAGCTTTGTATACAAAGAGCCGACCACACAAAACCGCTAGTGCCACCACTGTGTGTTGTGTGTGCTGGCCTTGGTTTTTTTAGAACAACCCCCTACACACACACACACACACACACCGTGTTTTTGTGTGTGTGTGTGTGTGTGTGTGTGTGTGTGTGTGTGTGTGCGTGCGCGCGCTTCGAGGTTAAATAATACAGTTGTACAGTCGTAGGGATTTCAACTCCCATAGGATTACATGGCTGAATCGCGGCTTCCTCAGACTGATCGCTTTACCTTGCTGTGCAAACATGTGCTTTTCATACTTGGGTGTGTGTACATGTGTGTGTCTGTACATGTGTGCACACTGTACATGTGTGTGTGTGTGTGCGTGTGTGCGTCTGTACATGTGTGTACACTGTACATGTGTGTGTATGCGCGTGTGCGTGGTCACATCATGCGTATGAGGACGCAGATCCCAGCTCCATGCACACCGTATGTCATCCCTAACGGCCGTCTACCCCCCCCCCCTCCCACTGCAGTAAATCACAAGCCAGGCTAGCCGCCCCACACACCACCACTACCACCGCACTACAGACCAGTACATTAACAGAGTTGAGCCTGTTAGCATCCACCCAGAGACCCCCACTCTCCGTCCGCAGGATAGAAGATGACAATGTTGACTTATAAGCTGCTCCCCAGAGCCCATAACTCCTCCTCCTTCTGCTGCTGCTGCTTCTTCTTCTTCTGTTTCTTCTTCTTCTTCTTCTGTTTCTTCTTCTTATTCTTCTTCTTCTGTTTCTTCTTCTTCTGTTTCTTCTTCTTCTTCTTCTTCTTCTTCTTCTTCTTCTTCTGTTTCTTCTTCTTCTTCTGTTTCTTCTTCTTCTGTTTCTTCTTCTGTTTCTTCTTCTTCTTCTTCTTCTTCTTCTGTTTCTTCTTCTTCTTCTGTTTCTTCTTCTTCTGTTTCTTCTTCTTCTTCTGTTTCTTCTTCTTCTGTCTTCTTCTTCTTCTTCTTCTTCTTCTATCTTCTTCTATCTTCTTCTGTCTTCTTCTATCTTCTGCTATCTTCTTCTATCTTCTTCTGTCTTCTTCTATCTTCTTCTATCTTCTTCTATCTTCTTCTATCTTCTTCTATCTTCTTCTTCTTCTTCTTCTTCTAGGGGGAGGGAGCGTGTGGGCAAGGCAATAGGGGGAGTAGAGAGAAGGGGAGTGCAGGGGAACTGAATATCTTTGTAGTTCCTCCTTCATAATGAATGTACTTGTATGCTATTTTGCCAATTGAGCGTGCTTGAAACCCGTTCTAGGGACATCCTTACTGGACCGACAGCGATATATGGTTGCACTTTCTTCTGACTGATGTACTTATTGTAAGTCTCTTTGGGCAAAAGCTAAATACCCTAAACGTAAATGTCTGTGTCGGAGCCTCTGAGAAACTGTGTCCAAAAATAGACATAGCGTCCGTGACGTCAGCCATCGGTTTACACGCGACCTTTATGAAGCCGTAGATTTCGCGTTACGGGCGCCGCCGTCGCTCAAGATTTTATGCAAACCAGCAGCGGAAACGATCCACATTTGGCACATTGAGGCCGGGAATTGAATGGCCGCCTCACAGTAGTCTATGGCCAAAACTCATTAATATTAAATCCTTACTAACTCTTTCATGAAATAAATCTGCCAAACGGTACCTCTCAAATTTAATAATATGGAGATGAACTAGCCACCGAGATCCTAAACGTACTTGCTTTACATTAAGAGAATGAAACCCGAAATTTCCCCATTGACTTAGAATGGTGCATCCAACCACCGCGAGCCACCTATAGGCCGTTGGAGGAACTACACGTTAGTCTCGACAGTGAGCCACCTATAGGCCGTTGGAGGAACTACACGTTAGTCTCGACAGTGAGCCACCTATAGGCCGTTGGAGGAACTACACGTTAGTCTCGACAGTGAGCCACCTATAGGCCTTTGGAGGAACTACACGTTAGTCTCGACAGTGAGCCACCTATAGGCCGTTAGAGGAACTACGCGTTAGCCGCTTCTGCATGGGCTGCACAAACATGCAAAAAATAAAAAATGATCAGCTTGGATCAGATCCTTTGTACCTTCTGGGACTTCAACCCCTCCGGACAAAGAGGACGGAGAAAGAGGGAGAGAGAGAGATTTATATGCGCACTTGCCGGCAACCGCCTCCCAACATGCATAGATGCCGATGTCAAGAAAGTAGAAGGAGAGAGAGTGAGAGGCTCAGAGAGTGAACAAGTCCTCTGTGCACTCACTAGTTTCTCACTTTCACTGGTTTTCTCCTGCATTGCTTTAGGGTGCCCTGCATTACCCATGTCTCCGCCCCACAGTGGTCTGGCTATTCTCGGTCCAGCTAATGAGGCATTTGGTGTTAATGAGACTGCCGTTTGTGTGTGTGTGTGTGTGTGTGTGTGTGTGTGTGTGTGTGCGTGTGTGTGTGTGTCCTGCACGGCTTTGCTGAATCGACACGTCCAATGTTTTTTCTTTGTGTTTTCTTTGTATGTTTTTTTCCAAGTCCTGGCAGACTTAAAAATGCCAACGTGCACTCGTATTGTTCAGGACTTTGGCGCTGGGTTAGCCAAGGTTTTAAAGATCCTAAGATAAGAACACAAGATGGGACGATGGTACTTTGAGATTACATTCGTTAGGGATTCCCACCGCCGCCATGGACCAGCGGTGAGAAACCCCCGCCGCGGCGTTTCACACATTGCCGCTCGGTAGCCTCGAATGGGGACAGAGGGAACTTTTGAACCTTGTGTACAACCGCTTTGGCCCCCGTGTCACCGATTGGCTTCACGCGGCGACAGTGAATGATCATTTCACGTTGCACATCCGTCCGTCTTTGTCAATAGATGCAGTTTTTTTGGGGGGGGGAGGTTGCAGACTCTCGTAGGTAGAGAAATGTTCTGTGGGCCGTGATTCAAAGCAGAACCTCTGAGCCATGTGTGCGAGGCCTGCAGCATTACTCTGACCCCCCCACCCCCCCTTGCTAGATATAAACCAGACCATCAGGGACCTGGGGAACATGAGCTCACATAGGTTTTAGATGAATAGAAAAGACATTGTGGGCTTAATTCTCCCGTTGGAGGAACACTATGGCTGGCACCGACCTCCAGATCCTTTATCAGTGTCATAATACAACGTGAAACATTTGGCAGCGTCAACGTTTGGCAGCGTCCACATTCCTGGGCCGCCTTCCCCCGAGAGAGTTGACACTTTTGGGTTGATGGTCGCTGAGCTGACGGCGCGCGTCGGAGGCGTCCGTCGCGGTGCCGTCCATCGCGGTGCCGTCTTCGTCTTCGGGTGAGGGAAACCTTCGAGGACCTTTTGGAGACCGCGTGAAAACTCAATGCATATCATTTTTAGCTCTGCGTCCATGTCCTCAACCCAGATGGCACGTGGAATGCATTTACATTGAGTTGTCACGGTTTCCCCGAGGATTCTCGGATGTTTCCCCGCCGAAAAGAAACCAATATGGCCGCTAAGGTGAAGAAGGTCCAGTGGAGTGGAGTTAGTAACCACCACGCGTTCAGTCCATATGTACTGCTGGTTCAGGGAGAGTCAATTCCACATGGCCACAGAATGGCTGTATCTGAACCATTTCCTGTGCTACTTCCTGCACCAGGGCTCTTGGGCCAAGCTTGAAGCAATTACAAATCATCTAGGGGGAGGCGGTGGTGTCGAGGGTCACCTCCCTCGGCTTATACACTTTCTGCTCATTTCTCACAACACCCAGGCCCCTCACTCTCTGTTGCTCGAGTGTTGACAAAGACATTAAACACCTAAGTTTCTTGTTCGTAAAATGCAGCCAAAGTAGTAAACAAAGATATATATATATATATATATATATATATATATATATATATATATATATATAAACCAACAATGTTGGTTCAATGGTTTAAATTTTGTTGTGTTGTTCTTTATTGCTAATTTTAGATGCAGTGTGCGGAAATGCGCAAATCATATCAACGTTTGAATTTTCAATCCACTACATTGAACTCTCTGCATATTTATTTTTTTATTAATATCATCAGAATATATTATTTATTTATTGTATTTATTGTATTACTATTTATTTTATATTTGTGTTTTTTTTGTATTATTATTTTGTATTGTTATACATTTGTGGTGGGACATCTCGTAACGTAAGACTGCAGCGAGGGGTGATAAGGGGACAGACTGGAGTTGTATTAAATAATTCCAGTATGCCGGGAGGCAGCGCTCTGGAACTGGGGGTCAGTGTTCAGCTCTGTGGCCCAGCGCTGAGCGCTTGCAGTGGGTACAGTGTGTTCAGGAGACACCCTCCTGTGGAGGAGGCTGGCTAGCGCTTTAGCACAACACAAAGGAGCCTTTTGGTGTGCTGACAGGTCAGAGGCCAGAAGGTGTGTGTGTGTGTGTGTGTGTGTGTGTGTGTGTGTGTGTGTGTGTGTGTGTGTGTGTGTGTGTGTGTGTGTGTGTGTGTGTGTGTGTGTGTCTGCGTGTGTGTCTGTGTAAGTGTTTGCGTATGTACACAGAAAGTATTGTGTCATACTTTGGCAATTAACTAGAAGTTGGCTATGAATAGATGGGCATCTGCTTGCTGACAGGCCCTCAGCGTAAAAAAACTCAGCTGTGTGAGTGTGTAATATGATGAGGGTGACGGGGGATTGAGCAAAGAGCACATCAGACCATTAAACCCAACCTCTAAATGCTTTAGGATGACTCTTCACCCATCGCCCTGAAATACGTTTAAGCAAACGTACGCCAACATGCTACGGCTATTTGCTGGCATATTTACAATCTGTATTAAGTGCGTATTTACAGTACATATTTACAGTGCGTATGTAATGCATATTTACAGTACAGAGTGGCATTCAGCCACTTGGGCTGCTGTGTTATACAGCGCAGACCGAGAGTAGTAGTATGCAATTTCATCGGTCCTCTATACATTCATCCGTTCCCCATCACAGGGAACGGAAAGTGTGTTTGTTGTCTTTTAGTCCGCATGGGACCAAGAGGAGAGGAAGACCATTATATCGGAAATAATATCCTGTCTTATCTACAAGGCTCATCTCGCTGTGCTCTGTGCGCCGGTCAGTCACAGTGTAGGTTACAGTCCTGCAAGTGGGATGCATAAAGCATTTTCCCTCCTCTGGGAACCTTGAAGTGTGTTGAAATGTATCATAGGACTAAGAACGGAAAATGAAATGAAAACACCATATCACATCAGAAATGTAATAAATACTGTATAATAATGGATAACGCATATCTAAGCTAATCTTCATCTTGAAAGATCAGATCGGTCTTGTTTTTAATATCCAACAAAAGATCACATCGTTATTAAAACGTCAAGCAGCATTCTGCATGCGTTCTTGGTGGCTCTATACATAAGAATAATATAACTGAAGTATCAGGTCAAGCATGGGTGGGGAAAGAGTCATGTGATTCGCTCTCACATACTAGTAGACAGAGGCGCAGTCAGTCCTGCAAGGTACAATATGCAAGGTTTCAAATGTGCTCTGACAGTTTTGTGAAGACACAAAACACATCTATAGGTCACTGAAGGCTACAGTGACCTAGAGTCATTGCACCGTTCCTGCAGAGAAATCAGAAATCCCATTCTAGAAATGTTCGGCAGGCTCACTTTTTCCGACCAATTACAGCCAATCAACAGCCAGTAGACATCCGCCTACCCTGTCGGGAATGTACTCCGACGAATAAACACGGCTCTCAACCTCGTAGCGTCTCAAAAAAAACTTTCTTGGATGGACTTTAGAAAGAACAGGGAGAGGGAGGAGGTGAGGTGCAGCGCTGTTTATTATCCGACTTTAGACCAGGCTGGCGCGCAACAGCAACCGCGACAGATTGCAGCCGGACGGCGGGACGACACCTGCGTGGGACCACAGGGGAGCCCTCCCTCCCTGGCGTCCCTTCAACTCGCACTCGAGACACACGGCAACTTCCAAGCCTCACTTAAAACACTTGTGAAACTCAAGTGTACGTACAAAGCGAGTAGGCCTACGTATAAATGAGTAACGGAGCTGTATCTTGGGACCAGATACCGTTTTAGATTTTGGTTATGGTAATTTCGCGGTCTGGCATAAATGTTGTCTTTTCCTGGTTTTAAAGGCTGCATTACAGTAAAGCGATGGAGAAAAAAGGGGAAGATAGCTGATACTCTACTCTCTTGATTTGTAATATATATCGTGATCAAGATATTAAATGACCTTTATCGGGATAGAGGTTTTTGGCCTTATCGCCCGGCCCTCGGGCCGCTTCGTCTCCTTTCAGTTTGTCTCCTAGGAAAAAACCCGACTAATCCCCGTAGATAAATGGCGACCCGCCGTTGGATCGGCCCCCTTTCCTTCGCGCCGATCTTCAGTCTGTTCCTCAGCTCTCGACTGGACACCCGTGACGGAGTCGGCTTGTAGCCTGCCCACAGGGATGCACCCTAGTGGCTCGGCAGATACAGACTGGTCACCTTGCCCCCCCCCCCCTTATCTCACTGTCTCTCTCCCCCTATCTGTCTGTCTCTCTCTCCCTATCTGTCTGTCTCTCTCTCTCCCCCTATCTGTCTGTCTCTCTGTCTCTGTGTGTGCACTATCTCTCTCTCTCTCTGTGCCTCCCAAGCACAACCACACTCCAGGAAGTGGTGGCGGTTCCAGGAAGGCGTTGTTCATTTCTAAAGAAAGGAAAAGCAGCGATTGTTTTATTTTTTTTATTAATTTGCGGCTTACGTAAATACTGAGAGTAATTTAGCCTCTGTACGACTTTAATATGTCTAAACCACAGCAGTGCGCTTTCTGCCCAAAGCAAGGTAAGGTATGTGCTTCTCCACACAAGTGGAAAGTGTTTGTACTTGTGTGTGTGTGTGTGGGCTGTTATTCCCAACAAGTCTGTTATTTATTTTATCTCTCTTGTTTTTGAGATGCACATTTCGACCCAAACATATACATGTACAACCTTGATGAGATAAGCCCGTTTTCAGTAACGGCACAGCGTAGCGGTATCTTAAGACGTCTCATTTATTTAGATTTGTTTTACTCGAACCGACGTATGGGAACCCCAGTGTGCCTCTTGGCGCGAGAACCAAGCAATGCCAATGAAAGCAACAAAAAAAAAGAAAGTCCAACACATGTATAAATCAATGGAGGAAAGAAAAAGCCTCGCAAAGAGATTATTTAAAGACGTATCATTTTTCCACAACGATGATAAATCTGGTTCTGTGTTGCAGTAGCGGTCTGTGATTCCCGTCTCTGTTTAATGCCATTGATTATAATTGAACCTTTTTTTTCTCTCTCTCTCTCTCTCTCTCTCTCTCTCTCTCTCTCTCTCCGAGCGTAGTGTGTTTTTCTTTTGGCTGGCGGCGCCTTGGGGGTAGGCCTCTGTGCGAGGACATAGTGTATGCCATTGTCTGCCTCGCCGCGCTCTAGCGCGGTGCAGTTCATTAAAACCCCTTTGTTTCAAGCTGAGGGCACCCCTCGGTGCTGGAGGCGGT
Source organism: Merluccius polli (assembly GCA_030340625.1). NCBI lineage: Eukaryota > Metazoa > Chordata > Actinopteri > Gadiformes > Merlucciidae > Merluccius > Merluccius polli. The sequence continues at coordinate 134,339 of JAOPHQ010005722.1, forward strand.
GGCACCTTGATGGATTTGGTATGTTATTGGGGGAGACACGACACACCCACACCCACACCCCTCCTCCCACTCTCTCCCACCCCCCACCCCCCCCCCACCCCCCTGCCCAACCAAAGCCCATCCCCATGAACCATGCGGGTGTGTGTTGGGGTTGTGCTGAAAGGGCCTTAACTGTCAAACAGTGAAGTCAAGTGTAACAGGTATTGTCTTGTATTGACACAATGCCGATGTTTCAGCAAGCGGTTAAAATATATTGAAGTGTTTGTAAGTTTTTTTTACCAGCTTTCAACAAATCGCATCGCAAGAAACAGACTTGTATGAGCCTCTCGGAAGACGAGATCCCATGTTTAGAAGTGCAGAAAGGCCACTCTGGTGGGTTCGTCATTAGCTTATGAACTCAGGCCAGGGCAGCGTGGGGTCCGCTCGCCAACGCCAAGTCGTCGCTTTGCTCATTACCGCACAGCCGGCCCCTTTTCACATGGTTTGTTTGTTCGCCTTTGTGAGGGCCGAGGGCCCGGCGGTGGGCTTCGAGCGCGGCGGGACGTCCCGGAGAGCAGCCCCTTTCAAGGAGGCGCGGCCTCGACGCGCAGAAACCCGAACGCGAGGATTTCAACTTTCCCAAACAATTATTTCTGGTGAAATTTGCATTACGACTCCTTTTTTTCCCCCCCCTTCTTTTCTTTCTTTTTCCCCCCCCCCCCCCCCACTCTCCCCTTCTCCAGACTATACTTCCTGAAATGTATTTGTGGGGCTTTTGTGGGCCATTTTGGACCGCAGCTCGTGTTTCTCTAACCTTTCAAAGGCATCCGTGCAGTCGTGCGGAGCAATACTGAAATCGGACTTGTTGCCAACGGGGGAGAGTTTTGATGTCAACATTCGGGGGGAGAGAGAGAGAGCGAGTCTGAGAGATCAACACCGCAGCGTAGGTCATGTTTTACAGCGCTTCGGAGATTGCCAGTTAATCACGGCCGCGAGGGGTGGGCGCCGCGCCAGTACCCCTTGTTCCAACACCTTTTCTATGTTTTAAAAAAAAATAATAAAATAGAAAAAACACTAAGAGGGCAACACCCGTGTGTTTGGCAAGCGGAGGATTTTCCTAAACGCAAGGCGGGTGTTTACAGAAGTCTAGCTGGGGAGCGCCTGCCGTTTTCGGCGCTGACTGATTGGCCTCGCGATGCCTTCGCTGCCCCGGGTGAGAGGAGCCCGCAGACCAGACCGCACATGTAGACCTGCAGGGATACAACGAGGAAAACGGCGATGTCTGCGGTCGTTCGACCCCCAAATCTGAATTCGTACCTGTAAAACCGCACTTGACCCCACATCACACCCGGACTCATTCCGATTTTTATCTTATTATTTTCCGTTGCCGTTGCTTACATTGGTTTTATCGGTGCGGCGTGAGCGCCGTGTGTGCGTCTAAAGATGATTTCCTGTCAAAGCTTTCGACAGACGACGGAGAAATACCGTGTTTAGCGGCGCCGACCGTTCTTCGGGTCCACCTACAGGTTTACTTTCAGTTTGCCACATGCCTTTCTCCTCTCTCACAAGAGTGAATGGCACTTGATTGGCCACCCATGGTCTGCTGTAAACACAGTAGGCTCACGTCCGTCTCACACACTCATGTAGGGCCGCGCGGAGGATTTGCTCTCCTGGCATGAACATACACACACAGGCTTTCAGTGTGGCACACACACACACGGACGGCTATGGGTACCTGGACACGTGTAATCTGTCTGTTCACACGTGTGTGTGTGTGTGCCATATACATGTGTGTGTGTGTGTGTGCCATATACATAATCCAAGGCTTATACACACACACTCCCACTACACTCTATAAACACATTTTACTCTAAATGTTTGAAGCAAAAAAAACCCCCCAAAAAATAGACCTTCATTTTCAGAGATGTACAAAAGTGTGCACAGAGCCACTCTGTTGTTCACGACCATCTTAAACCCTCGTCCGTACCATTATTTACAAAGTACTTTGGTTACAACATGTTTGACATATGAACCATGAGATGGATATAAGGGTCGCTTGGTTTCATGAGGCGCATGTGTGTGTGTCTGTGTCTGTACGTGTGTGTGTGTGTGTCTGTGTCTGTGTGTGTCTGCGTGTGTGCATGTCATGCCCGGGTGAGAGTCTCCTATATACATCGGTCCCACAGGCCCCCCCAGCCAGCTGGACCCATCTGGTCCGGCTGTGTTTCAGGTACATTATTATTACTACACTGAGAGGGGAAAAAAACACAAGTCCATCCAACACATCGTCTTCTCGCGTGCGCGTGCGTGCGCACACACACACACCTCGCGGTATTCAAGGTGCACAGCGGTGCTATAGGCATAATCGCGCCGAGCGCAGCAACGAGAACTGTGTAAAACAATACGAGTCACCGCAGAGATGAATAATGACGGTCCCCCCCATTCGCACCGGTCCGCCGCCACCGCCGCCACCACCGCCGCCCTTTCTATCTCGCGTCGCCATGTGACACAGAATGGGCCCGGCGTCCATTCATCACGCCCTCCCGTTCTTCTTATGATATGTCGAGGCTCCGCCTCCTCCTCCTCTCGCCGTCTTCCAACCGTCACCGTCTCCGGCTATTAATCGACCCCCCACACACACACACGCGCGCACGCATGCACACACACGCACAGATACACTGTTAACATACTGTTAACACACACACACACAGGTAAAACACACACACACACACACACACACACACACACACACGTTTCCATGGCTGCGACCAATAGAGACTTGGAAAGAAAACCTTGTGTGGGTTTTTTCAGCACGGCGCATTCAGAGTGGGTGAGGGTGGGGTGAGGGTGGGGTGCAGGGTGTAGGGGGGAGGGGCTCAGCATGTGGACTGCACATGAGTACTGCAGTGCGCCACGGCCACCTCTGGGAAGCATGTCATAATAACTTATTAGGTTTCATCTTCTGTGTGTGTGTGTGTGTGTGTGTGTGTGTGTCCGTGCGCGTCTCACACACACACTGCCCGCTTCTTATTATCCTCCTGCTCTTTCCTTTGTACGTGGGCCCATGGAGGAGGAGAGTGTGTTTTTTCCAAACAGGCGGTTATTGACATCCAAGCCCTAATCAAAGCCAGGCATCTCTAGCTCAGAGGGTGGGGGGGGGGGGGGGGTATGAAGAGGAGCGTGGAGGGGGTGAGGGAGGGAGGTTATCAGTAGGGGTTAGGGTGTGGTGGAACGCCGCGGGCGTCCGCTCCGGGACGACCCATGAATGTGTCTGTGCTGGTTGTGATTAGGGAAGGGCCGGCCTCCCGCGGGTGAACGCTATCCAGGATCACATGGTACGCCCCGCCCCCGCGGCCGAACGCTATCCAGGATCACATGGTACGCCCCGCCCCCGCGGCCGAACGCTATCCGGATCACATGGTACGCCCCGCCCCCGCGGCCGAACGCTATCCGGATCACATGGTACGTCCCGTCCCCCCGCGGCCGAACGCTATCCGGATCACATGGTACGCCCCGTCCCGCGCTCACATGGGCAGCAAGAGCTGTGTCAATAACGTCATGAAGCTGTGTGTGATCGACAGAAAATCAATCGAATCTAATTTTCATAACTGATTCATCGCTTAAGTAATAAAGTAAATAAAGTACAGATACCAAACATTTGCTGCGCGATGCTTCAGAAATTCAAATGTTTGGTTCATGGATCGTTATAAAAGGAATACTTTAGTTTTTCTTGGCTGCTCATTTAAAGCTCAGCTAAAGCAAGCACATTTAAAACAAATTTGGACTCTGGTAACTCGGCATTTGCTATTATTTGAAAATAATCGTTAGTTGCAGCCCTACTTTACCGTGTGTTTTCGTTTTTCCCAATGTGCCTATACGCTCTGAAAATACCTGAACGTGTTTTCACCGCTGTTGCCAATTGATCACGCAACATCGAACCGTTCAGTTGTTGGCGCTGCGACAACGCACGGAAACTAACTAACTACAATCTTAATGCGTTGTGACTGCACACCAAACACCGATACGATAAAGAGAAACGCTCGCAGGACAATCTATTGTCTTCGATTGTCTTCCAGACTGTTCATTTGACGGCCGTTAACCGGGAAAAAGCGCCTTGTTTGTGTAACCGAGTGTGTGGGATGTGGAGACGTGTCGCGGGCCTTTTCTCGGTGGCTATAACACACGCACACAGTGGTTTTCTAATGAGCCGCTCCATTCGTCCAGCCGTTTTGGTAGTGACTGTTGCGTATCCGTTAGTCGGCATGATGGAAGACCGGGTTGCCATGGCGACGGGCGTGTGTCCCACGCCGGCGTGCTGCGGGGACGCGATCTCTAAGCTTCTTCTGTTTGGTTTCGCATCGTCTCACAGTTTGTTGACATGGCTGCGCCCGCCTTACTCACTGCAGCGCGTTGCTATGCTGGCGCAGACACACACACACACACACACAGACACGCACACACGCGTATACACATATACATACACGCAGAGCCACGTAAACATACGCATTAACACACACAGGAGTGCTCTCTCACTGCTGTTTTTGTTGGACGCCGAAGTCTGGAACCTGCACACTGTCACTGAAACTGTGGGTAGAGTGGGACCAGGTGTGTGTGTGTGTGTGTGTGTGTGTGTGAAGGGTGTTTTGCATTAGTATGATGATGGAGGAGTGTGTGTTTTCCCCTATTCCCAGCCCTGTGTTGGTCAGAGAGCACACCGGGGTCTCCCATACAGACGCATCATTCTTTTAACCACAGTTGCCGAAAACGTGGCCAATGTTAATTAACCATGAACTCACCATTGCACCATTTTGCTTTCGAAAAAATACTATAAGGCCAAACATTGTCTGAAAAAAAAAAAATTTGGTGTATTATAACTTCATTAAATACTTCAACAATCATGTTTTACTTATATTCAATCGTAAAATAACATTATTGTCACATACGACGCGGTTGTCGGTGATGTCCGGCCGTCGGTTGTCATGGCAACACAATCCGCCTTTTCCATGTTCGGTTTAATGTCCTCCTTCATTCGCCGTTTTACGTCCCATCGCGGCGTACTCAGCGTTGGCTCGATATACGCTAATATTTGAGTGGAAGCACGTCTTGGGCGATGAGCCGCGTTACTCCTTCAGACGAGCGGGACCGCAGCGTCTACGGGTTTGGGGGCGGAAAACAATAAAATATTAGTGTGCCGATTTTGGCTCGCGCCGGCCGCCTGCTCTCCACGCACGTTTAATGTCCACATACCGGCGCTGAACGGGGTTACGCACCGCTCCGGTCGAGCGGTCGTGTGCCAGTTTTTATTCTGACACGGCGGTTCATACGTACAACCCGATTTCCATTTTATAGCAAATCAAAATAACTGGCAAACTGCGCTGTTTTTTTTACGAGACGTCGTATTCAATTGTTCCACTTTCTTACTTCGCTGATTTACCTCGAGGGCTGACAGGCCGGCGTTGTTTCTTTTTAAACCCCGCATTGTTAACATTAGTAACGGATGTTCATTTTTTTGGAAGATAAGATGAAACATTTGTCTTGGACACATACAGTATCTGCTGTTAAAATACCAATAAGTAATAACATATTGCACATACACATGCACACCACAGCACCACAGCAGCACATGCACAGACCGCCATCAACCAACAAATTGCACACTGCCCGTCGTCCAACACACCTGTAGTCGTCATAGTGATGTGCATCATATGTGCATTAAGGGTAAAGCGGCCTCATCACCATGGAGTCGTCATAAAGTGTACAAGTGCACATTTCAAATTAAAAGCGTTACAGGGGTTGGCCTTTGGGACATTTAGGGCTTAAAAGTGAATTTACCAGGAATACAGGACATTTCAGTGCAAATTATGTCAATATATCAATGTAAATGTGTGCATAAAAATACAAATATATCCAAAATCAGAATAGCATTAGCTAGCAGACTAGCATTTTTGGTGCCGACTAGCGAGGGCGGCGGTTTAAGTCGTCTAATCACACACATCCCCACGCATCAATTGTAAATGAGGAAACGGTATCGCAGCGCTAGATTTACGGCGTATCGGAGGGGGATAAAAGGGCGACAGGGATTTAATTAGGGTCATAATCCCGAGCGGAGACCGCAAGAGGCTGAGCCCGCGGAAAGGCAGACGGGCGACGCCTGACGAGGGGAACGACTCGGAGGAACCCGGGGGCCTCCATTAAGAGCCGACCGCACCACCGCCTCCGTCACCAGCGACTTCAAATGGCCCGCCCCGTTTCCCCCCCTAAATTAAAAGTGGACTTGTTGTTTTTTCTGCTCAACTTTACCAGCTGCCGTTATAAACAAACATTGGGGTTTGGTTGCCTCCGCGTCGTGATTAGCGGTACGCTGGAAGATGGGTCGTGTGTGTGTGTGTTTTTTCTTTCTCGTTTTCTAACAAACCTCATTTAAATCTCTCCCCCCGGTGAACGTTTCCATGCGCGACCGCTTGAACACAAAGCGTACAACGCGCTTATTACTGTCACTGCGGAGGCTTTGTAGGGGAAGTGAGTCGATTGGTGGATTGGGGGGGGGCGCTTTACCCCGCCCACATATACTGTATACATACAAACTGAAAGAAACAAACAATAATAAACAATAATACGAGATACCGAACAATAAATCTGCACAAAGCCCGACGATAAACAGTGTTCATCACGCACAAAGCCGCGCCGGTCCAAAGCACACACACACACACACACACACACACACACACACACTGCAATGCTGTGGAGGAGTGTACCAATACGCTATTGGACCCTCGCTGGTTTCCTGTTATATATTACCAGGGAGTTTCTGTCAGAGCCCGGGCAAGGCCTGAACAGATTTGGCCGCGTTTCCCCCCTCCATAAAACCTGTTTTCTGTTTTTTTTTTACTCCCGCGTCTTTCCCTGACAGACATAAGATCTTCTCAGACATGCTTGGTAGACGTGGGGATGGTACTTAAAGGTTTGTTTCTCTGGAAGTGCGGGGTTGGGAGCCAAGGGTTCGGTGGGACGCTTTCCCCCACATGACAAGTGAAGAAATATATCTCCACGGGTCTGGAATGAGGGCAAGAGACCCGACGTCTCACTCTGGTCCCAGGCTGAGAAACATATACAACCCTCATATTAGCCCTTTTAAAAACGGCCTAACTGGCCGAGACTCAACAATGTTGGCCATATTTAGGTATAATCGCCCATTCATTCTCTCCCCGCTATAAAGACGCCGTTTCCCAGAGTTGCGTATTAACCACAGTGTATAAAGTGAGGCACAGATTCAAGAGGCCGCGTTCGCACAGATTTGAAATAAAACATTTGTTTGTTTGTGTGTGTGTGTGTGTGTGTGTGTTTAATACAGGCTCTCACAGGATTTTTAAACTTATGTGTATTCGTTTTGGCTCCGGTATTAATCATTTTAGAGGCCAATATAATTTAAAGACCTTCAACTTTGTACCTGGATGTCGTGTTTGTGGCAGGAACAAATGCTGGAAACGCCGCACGCGCGCACACACACACACACACACACAGGGCACAGGAGCCTTTGGTCTTCTTTGTGGCCTCGTTCAACTTAACAATTCAAGGCAGATGTTAATAGTGACTCTGGCTCTGTTCGCAGAGATTCCCATCACCACATCTCAGCCATCCACATTAAAGCAATTTAGAGCGGCCTCTCTCGTCTTTTCAGATTAATAAAAAACAAACTGCGGTACCACGTTCAGTTTGGTGCTACGTAATGGAAAAATAATACAATGTCATGTCTTCTAATGGCTTCCCTCTCTCTCGCCCGCCTAATGCAGATGTTTTATGTGGTGCTCAGTATGCAGGGAGCAGGGAATACACTGTCTGGGGTTTTTTCACACAGCGTTTGTGGCAGCGGCGCTGACAGCCGAGTCGTCCGTCCTCCGACCCCGATAGGCCAGGCCTCCCAAGTCCCATGATGCACTTGTCTCGTCTCGAACACACTCCAGAACCGCTCGTGGGGCGTCATTGTTGCGCGCAGGCCGAAGACGGCGTGCTTTTTTTATTTCCTCTCTTGTAGCCGATTTCACAGTGAGGCGGCGCCGTTACACGCTGGATACGGGCGATTATTCTGGAAAAAACGGAGCCGTGCCGTCGAAATCGAGGGGTCTTAACCCGGGGGGGGGGGGGGGGGGGGCTTGAAGATAAACCTGTATCAATATTGCTGTTGCTCCCGAGGTACGGCGGCATGGTGAACTCTACTGACCGTAGAACGGCGTGCGCCGCGGCGTGCCGCTGCCTCGCCGCCACAGAATAGCGCCAACATCCTCCCCACTCATGTGGGCTCCCCGGTATGAGCCGTTTGACGTGCCGCGTGTGACACTAACAGCGGCGTGTCAGCCCGCCCCCCCACCCCACCCCCCACACACACACACACACACCGGCTGACACTTCCCAACGACTAATTCAAAGCAACAACCCGGCCCCCCTGACGGACGGCCCGTTCGGGGGCCGGCGTGTTTGACTTCTCCGTTTCCAGCCCCTCTATTTGCATGTCATTAGGGAGCGTGCGTGCGGCAACACAGAGCGCTCATTCACAAGCGGCCCGGCCCGGCCCGGCGCTCTCCGGCGGACCGCCGCCCTCCCGCGCGCCGCGGCCGTCTTGTCCGGCCCCTTTCGGAGCTCGCCACCGCCAGACCCCCTTTTTAGCCCTTCGGCTTTCAGGCTTGTGTTTTAATATATATTTATTTTTTACTCCTCCTCACAAGTAGCGCATTCTGACAATTTCCTGGCCCCGCCGACCGACACAAGAGGTATGTTATTGAATTAGATTCCTGACATGGAGGACGTGTTTATAGGCCAAAGGGGCAGGGGAGGGCATGCCTTGGCATGGTCCAACGCCCCCCCCCCCCCACCCCCCCGGCCAAGCATTCGAGCCAGCCAGTCGAGCCATCGCATGTCGCCGACGGACGACCGCGATCAAGTGTTACGCGTCCTACTTGAACGGAGCGAGTTTTGAACGGGGCGCCGCGATGTGGCGCAAGTCATGCGCTCGCTCGCTCCGTGAGTCTACCTTGAATAAGTCCAGCGGTACTCCCAGGCCACGCCGTCGTCGGGCAGTTTCTCAGTACGTCTCAAATGCCGCTCACTCCGTCCCCGGCGGATCGCGTGCTTGACAGCTGTCAGCGATGCGTCGCCGCTAATGCTCGCCGCGTGTCGGGCCAATGGGGTTGGGCGGCCTGTGACCTAGCCCTTACCAGCTGGTCTCTCACCGGAGATGGAGATTCAGAGAGAGAGAGAGAGAGAGAGTGAGAGAGAGAGCGAGAGTAGGAGAAACTCAATCTAGTCGGCGCGGTAGGTTTTGATGTGCCGAAACAGAGGGTCACAGAAAGGCATGCACTTTATGAGTGTGTGTGCGTGCGTGTGTGCGTGCGTGCGTGTATGTGTGTGACCGCGTGGGCCTTTGTACCGAAACGCTCGTCTTCGATTGCAGGGCCGCTCGGCGTGTGACCTAGATTCCTCAGCCGTTGGCTCATAAGTGGCCATTGACATTTCGCGTCGCTAATGGCACAGCTCCGTTCCCCCGGCGCACCGTGTTGCAGTAACACGAACCGTTTGTTTTGTTTCACACGTACGAGCGCTAAAAATGTCTTTTTATTCACGACGCCGGCAGCAGTGTGAGTGGAGAGAGATGTATTTAGAGTTCGCTCCTAAATACCACAGAGCGGTGTCAACTCGGCTTAGCGGGTCCCTCCGGACCGTCGCGCATTCTGCGAAGTTGTCGCGAAGTCGGAGCGAGGCCAATGTGGCGAGTCTCTGAAGCGAAACGACGCGCGGAGGAAGTGTACCGCGAGGAGAGAGGCACCGGGACCCGCTTCCCGGTCCGCCCCTGTGTGATGGATATCGCAGCCTGGAAGCTCGTCGAGGAACAGTCGAGGTCCTGAGAGCGCGTTTTCATACGTCGAATAATAATATACATATAAGGACACATTCTCGGCAAGAATGTGCAAAAGAGACCCCTGTGTGAAGCGCGAGGGAGTCGAGCCGAGTTAGTTCAAAGCGTGTTTGGTCAGGAAGTCCACGTTTTGGCGTCTCCCCCCCCCCCCCTACGCCCCCCTGCCCCCCAGGGGCAACATTAGAAATGAACCACGAAAGGAAATGAATGTGTCTGCAACAGACCTCGACTCTTTTTTTTTTTAGTCTTTGTTCAGTTTTTTTTTTCCTGTTTTTGTAGGATGTGATAATAAAAGGGGTCTGCAGATCCGGCTGTGAACAAGTCACTGATGACTTTATCTCGAATGTTTCAGGAATCAATTGAGTCCATGCCAATGGAATTTGGTGTAAAACCGCAATTACCGTCCCGCGCGGCGCGCTGCAGGCACACACACGTACAGCCGCACACCCACGCATGCACGCGTCACCTTTTATGCTCACGTGCACGACGCGACACATGTGCACACGTGTGCGCACACACACACACACACACACAATGTGTTGAAAATTATATAGCGTTGAAAGAGCTGAGACGTGCAATGTGATTCATATTGTGTTGCATACTGCCGTTCTCCACGCGATTTCTCTCTTCGTGATGCATTTTTTTTAAACGCCGACGGGTTTGAGGAGTTCAAACAGCAACTTTAGTACGTGTCTCCACGCCGACACCCAAGGGCCCCTGCCTGGTCGTTATTATCTAAAGTCTGAAGGCAGATGAGCTCGCATCTGGGAGAACCGTACCTTTCACTTTTTTCGCTTCATATTTGCTTCAACCAATCGTGCTGCTGGAGGTGGGGATCTGTAAGCGAGTAATTGGCACACAAACTCAGCCAGCACTAGTAAACTGTAAAATAGTGTCTAGATAACACCGTGTATCTTGGCCGCTGTAGAAATACACTTATTATAATCCCCTTCTGAACGCTTTATCCACAATATATCTCCGTAACGAAACATCAAACAAGGCGTCATTCAAATAAGCCCCTTGCAGTTTCTGGTTTCCAGCCCAGGCTCTGTGCTGTCTCCCCCAGAAGTTCTGCTGTAACATAGTAGGACCGCTGGACCAGTAGTTCTGCTATAACATAGTAGGACTCCTGGACCAGAAGTTCTGCTATAACATAGTAGGACCGCTGGACCAGAAGTTCTGCTATAACATAGTAGGACTCCTGGACCAGAAGTTCTGCTATAACATAGGGACCCTGGGTCCCAGATCACGGGGCCCCTAGCATCCAGGAGGAGCACTAATGAGAACTCGGCCCTGTAAAGCGCAATTGATGAAGCGTTCTCAACAAACCCCAATTACTCACTCACTCACTCACTCACTCACTCACTCACTCACTCACTCACTCACACACACACACACACACACACACACACACACACACACACACATGGGGCAGTCCAGAGGCAGCTGGCTGAGAAGGGGGTGAGAGGAGGGGCGGGTGAGAGGAGGGTGAGGGGAGGGGGCGTTTTTGTTTTCCTTTTCATTAATCATTAATCATTTCTTTTCATCAGTGCAAAAATTAACTGTCAACATGATATTCTACCCAAGAGAAACTCATTTGTGAGTGGATGAAGCTTTCAGAAGGGGATTTTAATGAGTGTATTTCCACAGTGGCCGGTCTACACGGTGTTGATTTGAAACCTTTACAGACACTTTTTGTTTTTACAGTTTACTAGTGCTGGCCAAGTTTCTGTTCGCCAATTATGTGCTCACAGATCCCCGCCTCCCAGCAACGCGATGAGTCGAAAACAAATACGAAGCAAAAACAAAAGTGAAACGCCCCGTTCTTCACCCGGATTTGAGCCCTTTAATCTAAAGTCTGATTTGTGAGACGAGGTAACCGAGCCGGTCCGTGGTCACGTTGACCCGACGCCGGCAGGGAGCCTGAACCCTGAAAAGGAGTGCAAAAACAATGGAGAGCGCTGAGGAGTGTTGAGAAGTAGATCCATGTTATCTGACGTCGCTCTCTGACCGCCAACGGTGCGGAGCAACAGGGGGAGGACAGATATCGCTGTACTCGCTGAACGCCACAGCTTGTTCCTCGTTTGTTTGACGAGACTTGAGCGTCATGGAGCGAGCGAGCGGCGCTACGCGGCGTCGCTGCAGTGAAGACGATGGCGGACAAATGGAAATATGGGCAGAAAGAGGAGAGAGACAGTGGTTTTGGCATCAAGCGACAAACAAACACGCATGCACGCACGCACAGGCCAACGCGCTGAATGACTGATGCTGGAATGCCATGGAGTGAAGTAGGGAGGGTGTGTGTGTGTGTGTGTTTCCCCTGACTTCTCAGTCGTCCCCTCTTGGTGACCCTGGTTTATGGTGGTTTTTATAGCCCTTTGCATGCATGCATACTGTAGCCGGGCCACACCACCAGATCCCCCCCCCTCTCCTCTCTCTCCTCTCTCCCCTCTCTCCCCCCTGACCCCTCTTTCAGCCTGGAGGCCGGTAGGTCAGCTGGCCCCTCACACCCTTTAAAAGGCCCCTATTTTACCACCAGGTGTGAGTGTGATTAGCCATTACAAGCTGTTTCAAAATGGTCATGTCACTACCCTCTAGTGACATCACAAGTGGGAGTTTCCACCCAGATGTATGATCAGATCATACACAGATCAACCGGTAACCAGTTGGTACAGTCCACTGGATAGGCTGGTAGGCTGATCTAGCCCAAATCTTTTTTTTCATTAATTTATTAATTAATTTAATTGATTTATTTATTTATCTTTTTTATAAGGAAGTAAGAAAATAGTATTTCCCTAATGTATGTCTGTAAGATATTAACTTCCCCCCCTTGTTTATTCCTGCTCACATCGCGGCCCAGGTCCACTTGGGATATGACCACAGAATCATGTCAATAAACAGACCTGAGCTAACAAACAAACACGTCTCTGCTGAGGGATGACATGACAAGTGTTTGTTTGTGTGTGTGTGTGTGTGTGTGTGTGTGTGTGTGTGTGTGTGTGTGTGTGTGTGTGTGTGTGTGTGTGTGTGTGTGTGTGTGTGTGTGTGTGTGTGTGTGTGTGTGAGTGAATTAAGTGATAATGGCCAGGGTCTGGGCTACCGTTAGCGTAGACGTGGCTTTCGCTAACATGTAGAGGCTCAGCTTTCGGGTAAGTATCCGTCTTTCAACGCCGTAGGTTGCTTTGGCGCTACACACACACTCTCTATATCTCTCACACACACACACACACACACACACAGTCTGCTTCCAGACAGGAAGGTTGTGCAACATTTCTGCACATTTTCATTAAGGAGAACAAACATGGCCTGATTTGAACATCTGCAGGAGGCAGGAGGCAAGGGGGGGGGGGGGGACAAAAACATTCATACTCTCTCGTACCTCACACAACCTTGTACACCGACATATCCCGTGCACAATATACCGTGTTATTAAATATGCAGTGATCCTCAATACGTCGTTTGGCTCACTACAGAATCGGGAATCTTTTCATCATCATGGCAGCGGGTTCACGCAAACGCACAACATCTGTGCGGTTATTACATCAGGGGTCTCTCTCTTTCTGACTCCGTTTCTGTCTCTCTGTCTGTCCCATCTTCCCACTACCTTCTCAACCCCCTCCGATGTCTTCGCACGGTGAACCCTGGCTGACCTCCTCTGTGTTCCTCCTAAATGATGAACGTCTCCTCCCTTCAACTCCTCGTGGCATTTAGCAAACTAAACACTCCCCCCGCAGAGCCGAGGAGGAGGAGGAGGAGGAGGAGGAGGAGGAGGAGGAGGAGGAGGGCGGCATCGTAGCTGGATGAGTATGTGGGCCCCATGCTGTGTGTGAGAGAGAGGGGGAGAGAGAGAGACAGAGAGAGACTGAGAGAGAGAGAGACTGGGAGAGAGAGAGAGAGAGAGAGAGAGAGAGAGAGAGAGATCACTCACACAAGCGATCATTTCTCTAAATAAAGATCGGCTACTCTTTCATTTGACGTCGCACATCGCGTCCCACAAGGCATCGCATCGAATCCCGTTTGGGTCGCCGCATTCGGGGGCATTTCCTTCCCCCTCGGGGTTTGATTTGTGTCCTTTATGAGGGCGTAAATCATAACCACAGGCGTTGGCCCCAGAGGCTCGCAGCTCATTCATTTCTGCCTTCCAGTTTCGGGCCGAAGGGGAAAGGATTACGCAACGGCTTTGAGAACAACACCGGGTGCAACACTTCATTTGGTTTGAAATAACACGCCAATAAACAGTCTAGATGCTAGTTTCATTAACCGCTAACTGAGAGGCTGCAACGGCGAGCGCTGCTTGGACGGAGGAGACGGAGGGGCCTTTGAAGTCGTCCTCTAATCTGGGAGCAAATGGACACACACACACACACACACACACACACTCTTCCTTTCCAAATCCAAGACTTTCATGGTGAATGTAGGCTGCCCTGTCACTTTTTTCTTTTCCTTTTCTCTTCCCCTTTTTTTTTTTTTCACCGTGGATCTAATGGAGACTTGCAAGACCAACTGTTGGCTAGGCATCAGACATGCATGCATAGAGGCTGATAAACCGGTGACAGGTAGACACGGGCAACTTCGCAACTCAACGCACGCTCACGCGCACGCTCACGCGCACGCTCACGCGCACGCTCACGCGCACGCTCACGCGCACGCCGCCACATACGCTCACATGCACGCCGCCGCATACGCTCACACGAACGCATCGGTGAACAGATGGAGTAGCCCTGTGTTTACCGTGATCCAGTTACCCCCCCCCCCCCCCCCAAAAAAAAAAAAAAAAAAACTTGAGGTGGGTTACAGGATATAGCAAATATAGATATTCTACACTTTGTCTGGAGAGGCCTGCCGCGTCTCCCCTGGGAAGTGGATCTTTGTGTCGTCGTATATCTGCTCATTGATGTCGGTGTGGAAAAAATGACGCTCACAGCGAATTCGAACGTTAAAACCATTTGGCCGTTCACCAGAGAACTTTTCCCCCTCTGACCTTTGCTCACATTCTCCATTTAATCACCCTGCAGGATTTCCTCAAAACGTGGGCCCTTTTTACGTCTTTCTTTCTTTCTGCAACACCCCCCCACACACACACACACACATACACACACACACTCCCCTCTGTATAGGGAAGACCGGATAAAAAAAAACACCTATAGACCGGATCAAAGGGGCTGCCGTACGGTCGCGGCCCAACCTAGCAGGCTACAGATACGATTCGTTTGACTTTAGTTTCAGATAAGATCTGGTCGTCTCTGTCATGGGAACCTAGGTCTGCAACACACTGACCCGGGTAGCGTGAAGTCAGATTCACATTGCATATGTGGGCTAGTTGCAACATGTATAGGATTGGCTGCACTGGCGCTCTCAACACGATCCAGATATATATATATATATATATATATATATATATATATATATCCATTATCATCTCTGAGGCGACTCAGCTTTAAAAAATCTCGAGTGCCTCCCTTTCATCCTTTCCCTAGCTATCTTTAGTTCCCCCTCCACTTCAAAGACCTCCCGGCAGAAGAAAAACAGATGTAATTATATTTGTTTTCCGGGCATGATCGGCCCTTACCGTTTTAATCACCAAGTCATTACTCATGCGAGTTTAGTCGGGACAATGCAGGGAGACGGCGAAAATCTACAAGGGCGGCAACTAACGATTGTTGTTTATCGTCGATTAATCTAACCATCGTTTTTCTGATAAGTCAAATAATCACGCAGTCTAGAAAATGTTTAGAAATAATAGGAAATGCTACCAGAGTCCAAAGGGATGTCTTAACGTTGCTTGCTTTATCTGACAAGCAGCCAAGCAAAACTAAAGCATTCATTTCATAATAAACATCAACGAACCGAAGTGTTTACATTTCTGAAGCGTTAAGCAGCATGTTTGGCATTTGCACTTGATGAATGACTAAAACAATGAATCGATTGTCGAAATTGGATTGGATTACTTGTCTGCCGGACGATGAATTGATGAAATCGCTGCGGCCCTGTCGTCTACCACCGACGCGCTCTGCGGGGCCCCGGGGACCGTATGAGCGCAGGGCCGGCTACAAGGTCTGCTCTGTGACTCCTAGCGCTTGGATCCCACAGTCTGGCCGCTCTGGCGTTCGCCCGAGGGGAAGGACGCCTCGGCTGCCCCCGGCGGAGACCGCCAGAGTCCTCTGACCGCTTGACCCCCCCCCCTCCCCCCTTGACCTCTGATGACCCTCCTTGGTAGACATCAGAAAGCCCTAATCCCCACCCCCCCCCAAACACTCAGCTACCCAGACACCAGTTGTGAATGCTGGACATAGAGGGGAGGGGAGGAGAGGGGAGGGACGGGCGGGGGGGGGGGGCTGCCATGCCTCAGGCGATGTAGTGGGTGTTGGTGGAGAAATTCTGACAGACAGCGAGAGAGAGAGAGAGAGAGAGAGTGAGTGAGGGTGACAAATCATTTCGATCCTTTGATGAGATAAAGAAAGCAAAATGGGGACACGGCAAGGGTCACATATGATGAATTGTAAGTTGTCTTATCTTTGGCCCTCGGCCTGCGGTTGTACCTTCGACCGAATCACAGCCGTGCTGATATTCAGTATAACGGCACGACTTTGAGTGTGATATTGCTTAAAGTCCATGTAAAGCAAATTCTGAGATTTGTTCCTAAACACATTACACACGTTAGAAAGTCATGGCTGAAAACACGTGAAAAGACTGTATAACCATTTAATGTTGATTTGTGGAGTTAGACCGTTTATTCTTCACCATTTTCGCGTTCTTTCAGGATTTTGGGATTTTATGCATCTTAAAGGGTACATGTTGAC
This sequence comes from Merluccius polli, assembly GCA_030340625.1. Lineage (NCBI taxonomy): Eukaryota > Metazoa > Chordata > Actinopteri > Gadiformes > Merlucciidae > Merluccius > Merluccius polli. The sequence goes on from JAOPHQ010005722.1 coordinate 151,025, forward strand.
GCAACGCGCCACCCCTTAGCATCGCCCCGCCCCTAACAACCAGAGCGCAGTTGCGTCACTGCTCGTCACGCTCAATCGCAAGTTTGTCAGTTATTATTTTGACAGTTATTAGTTTGACATTAGTCAACATTAGTTTGACATTAGTTTAATATTATTTGACAGTTGAGAGAGCCCCCCCCCCCCCCCCCCCCCGTGTTCAAATGGCCGTGGTTTAGCACCTTCAGCGGACACGCCCCCAGCGGCTCAGAGCTGAGAATAATGCTTATTTTTTCACGATTTTGAAACCAAATTTTATATACTTGCCGACTTTTTTAATCGTTCAAATTTGGCGGGGTGGTTAATAACACATTTTCCTATGGTGTGACAAACTCAAAACACATATTTCCCTTTGCTTTACATGGACTTTAAGTGTCACAGTGGAGTAGGACTTGTTTTCCCAAGTCCTTGGTATTCTTGGTTTTGTGCTCCAAACCCGCAGCTCGCCTGGCCGCTGATTTAGACGCGTCTGGTGTGGAAAGTGGATGGATTTGATGCATTCCTCACACTCACATCAGTCCTCCGGTAATCGAGTGCAGAGTGTCTGGACTCTGTAGTCCGACAAGACACTGATTTGTTCACAGAGGGTGGCGGATGCCGGCTAGTCAAATCTCTCACACTCTTCAACACATCTCTCTCTCTCTCTCTCTCTCTCTCTCTCTCTCTCTCTCATACTGATGAATGCACTTTGACAAATGAACAATATGGCACATACACAACACACAACACACAACACACACCATCTCCAGCCCTCCCTCTTCTCCCGTCTCTGTCTGTCACCACCAGAGGATTATACAGCTGGATACTTTACACCACAGTTTGGAAAAAAAGAAAAACGAATCCCAGAGCCTGGAAAAGCTTTGCTCCGAGCAAAAAATGATAGGATTTGACCTCTTGGTCGCCCTCCCTCTCTCTCTCACTATGTTAAATGACGTATGCTTTCTGCATTTGTGCTCAACTTCCTTCTTGCTCACTCTCGCCCTCCCCTCCTCATGTCTAGGGATATGTAATTCTCTGGGTTACTTTTAACGTTTTTTCTTGGTTTTTTTTCAGTATTTCGAAATGTTGGGAGTCAGGGAAATGTTTAATTTAGATCAATCGTGGATCCGCCGCGTTCAGGATGCGATGTGGTTTGCCGGTTGTCCGGCGACACGGTAGCCCGCGGACACGCTCTTTTAACCGCGCTACATTTTCAGGCCAATCATTGAAGGTTCGCATACTTTAGTAAGCGGCGGGGGGGCGGGAAAAAAATGTCTGACTCTCTAATATAAGTTCTTCTGAGCTGTCTAACCCCCTTGTAAATGTCACGCGTACATACAGTATCTGATCTGTGCGCTCCGCCCCGGGGGCTCGCTGTCTGGATGTGGATGTTGTAATGTTGAGACTTCAAGAGAGGCCGACTTCATAAAGAAAACTGTGAAAAGCCGCATTAGAGACAGAGTGTGTGCGTGTGTGTGTGTGTGTGTGTGTGTGTGTGTGTGTGCGCGCGCACGCGGTAAGCAGAGAGTCGTCTGTCCTGCATCTCGAGGATCGGATGTGATCTCACACACATCTCATGTGCCGCCGCCGTCTAAAGTCTGCCGGGCGGCGCGGGGGTGTACATGACAGATCTGCTCACGTGTAAACGCGTCGAGAGACGGGAACGTTGCCAGGCGAGCGGTCCGCTGAAAGAGCGGTTGGACGACCGCTAATACAGACGATGGACGACGCTACCGGTGTCTGTCTGCGTCTGAACATCGCGCTTCTTATCTTCTCCGGGCGACGGGGTCTTCACAGGGCCGGTGGGCATGTCTCTCTCTCTCTCTCTCTCTCTCTCTCTGCCAAGATTTGTATCCACACCAATAACAACTCTGCTAGCGGTGCGTGGCGGTTTCGCTAGAAATGGAGTAGTTTAAATATGATTTTTGTCAGAGGTGATGATGGGCGCCGCTTATCTTCGCCCGTACATAAGAAACGTTGGCAGAAGCCCTTCGGGGGTCGCCGTTTGTTCTCGTTCGGCGGCGATTTCTGTGAACGTCCGTTGAACCCGTTTGAGTTGTGATGTTTAAACGTGTCACCTTTCTTTGTATCCAGATTTGTTGTCCGGTGTGCGCGCACACACACACACACACACACGACACACACAAGCACGGCTCACGGCTCTTTCTCTTTCCAATCTCTCCATCTCTGTATCTGCACGTCCCCTCGTGGCTCCCCGGAGGGAGTATCTCTCCATCTCTCCTCTGGCACACGCTGGAATGCCAAACACGCCGCGTTTCCCTGGCCAGGAGAAGAATGACCTCTTCTATGTAAGCAAGCCCTGCGCCTCCTTTACGGCGGGGGGGCACAGAGAAACGCCAGGACCAGATGAAAGCTCCTCACATGGTTATCTTGTCTCTTGTTCCCCCCCTCTCTCGCTCTCTCTCTCTCTGTCTCTGTCTTCTCTCTCTCTCTCTCTCTCTCTCTCTCTCTCTCTGTGTCTCTGTGTGTTCCCTGGCTCCTGTCCACCTTTGTTCTTCATCCCCGGGCTGATGTACGTCGTTGTGTAACGCTTGTTTGTTTGATTACATTGATTACACAGAGTAGTTGGACCGCTTTTAATCTGATACTCGGGTGGAGGTCTTTTCTCTTAGTGCTGTTTTGTCCCCAATAAACAATCGACGATGATTGTCTATTTTGCGAGCGGTGTAGATGTCCATTGTTGTCCAAAAGCAACAACAAACCACACGGGTGTCATGTTACGCCAGTAGTCAGGACCATCCATCTTTATCATTTGATATATACACGTCTGAGACCCGCATACCGATGTGGCCCGAACCAGAATAGAAGATTATGGAGGCCGTCCCGCCCCGAAAACATATATCCACGTTACCGAAGTATGCTCAGACTCGGAACACGTCTAGCTCTGATAAACGCGAGATATAACTCAAGATAACGGTGACCGTAGTCTGAACAGCCCCTAATGTGATTTTCTACTCCATTGGATCTTCAAAGGGAAACGATTGACCCCGTCCCTTAAGCCGCGGCAGCAAATTGAAGCAACTTGAGGAACCCGAATCTGCAACGCTCATTAACCCCGGCCTTATATGGTATTCGAACCCTGCAGTTTTTTCCCCCCGACGAGCGGTGAAATCATACCAGACTCTGTTTAGAAGAAAACACGCTGGTTTGTAACGAGATACCTCCCTCGGTCCGCGGCAGTTCGGAGCCACCGAGGAACATTAAGCATCGAACCTCCTGTTCCTATTTATTTTCTTTTATTAGCAACGTTCAAATGTTGCCAGTAATAATACGTTTGTGTGGTAAGCGTAAAACCTCGACCTATTTCCCCCCCGCCTTCCTCTGTTTTTGTTTTCTTTAAATCCACATCCCCCCCCACCCCCCCCCCCATCACTTCTCCTCCACCTTTCCAACCTCCCCCTCCCGCTGCCTCGCTACATCCAAACTCCAGCCAGGCCCCGGCTCCTCCTCCTCCTCCTCCTCCTCCTCCTCCTCCTCCTCCAGCCTCCACTCCTGGTTCTCCTCTTTTCATTTCCTGAATCCCCATCCCCCCCTCACCCCCCAGCCCCCATTATTTCCCTCCTTCTCCACCTCTGCCTCGCCTTTCTCATGGCACCTTCGCCTCCTTCTCCACCCCCCCCCAGCCGCCTCCCCCCTCGCCAACCTGCTACACACCGCGCCGCCACATGCTAACCTTAGAGAAACCCGGTTGTAATTAGCCTCTAATTGATTGGTCTAACGGTTGTACCGCCACGAGCGTGCGCCCCTGCGCCTGCCGGTTGCTGCTTGCGACCAGATGCTGCTCGGCTGCAGCTCGCTGCGCTGCACCACGCCCCCCTTCCCCTGCCCCCCCCCCCCCCCCCCCGCCTCCCCATCCCCCATCCTGTATGGGAAACACTTGGCGCGGCCCAGAAGTTGCCGCTAAGTGGCCCGTGCTTGAACCCGTGACACGCTCTAACGAACCCTCCTTACTGTAGATGGTCCGTAGGTCCGCAAGACACGCAGCCCCCCCCCCCCCCCCCCCCGGCGCTCGGCTAGTGCGCTAAAAACACATGGCGTCGGAGGAGAAAGGCCAGGGTGTAGCGTGTGTAGCGTGTGTAGCGTGTGTAGCGGCGGCGCTGGTGGGAGTCTTTTTTGTTTGACCGCTTCCGGGACGTGTCTGAAAGTGCAATGCAACGGAGCGCGCGCACACACGCACACACACACACGCACGCACACACACACACACACACACACACACACACACACACACACACACACACTCACACGCACGTACAACATACCAACACACGATCGGAGTATACACACAAGAGCCGTGTGTATAAAAGGAATATGGGTTTGCCCTTTTGTGATCCCGGCTGCACTTCTTCTGTCCAGGCTTGTGAGGAAGGCCTCCCGTGCGTGTGTGTGTGTGTGTGTGTGTGTGTGTGTGTGTGTGTGCGCGCATGTACGCGTCCCACATCCCACTTTGCCGGTTTCCTTTCGAAACATGACAGTTGACATGGCAATTACCGCGTCGCTGGAGTCTTCCTTCGGTATCGTTTTCCTGTTTCGAAAGCGAGGAAGGAATAAATAAAAAAGCAACAAAAACAGTGCTTGGATTCGAACCCACGGAGGGACATTCCTGTCAACCATATGCATAATCCGTTCCTTAATAAACAGGCAGCCGTGCCGCGAACGGTGAGCTACGGCTCCCCGTAGAAAAGGCCGCTGACTCTCTGTAAGTCTCATTGGTTCAACAGAAATGTATTCATTGGCGCTGTTCTCTCTCTCTCTTGCGCGCGCTCCCTGTCTCCGTCTGTCTCTCGCTCTCTCTCTCTCTCTGCTCTCCTGTCGTCTCATCCCGCTCTCGCTCTTGCACCCTGTACCTCTTTCGTGCCCTCTCTGTCTTTTTTTTCCTTTCAACAGTGTATCTGTATTTAGCTCGTCCCCCCCTGGGGAAAGCCCTCTCTCTCTCTCCTTTCTGGCCGATGGCTTCACCTGAAGCAGAACTCGAAGCTCCAACTTATTCCGTCCAGAGTCATCATTCATGATGCTCTCCACAGGGAGGGAGGGGGGAGAGAGAGAGAGAGAGAGAGAGAGAGAGGAAGAGAGAGAGAGAGAGAGAGAGAGAGAGAGAGAGAGAGAGAGAGAGCCGCGACGGACGGCCAAAGCAAATACTGTGCGCTTTAGTGCACTTAAATTTCTCCTCTTTGCCATTTCGCCCTCACCGCTGCATCTTCCCGTCTGTCAGTGCACCTTTAATACTCCTCAACATACGCCGTTGGTTTTTGCCAGCGTGCCATGCCAGCGTGTCACATCGTGTCAAAACCGTTTTATATATGTGGTCGGGTCAACAAATATCTCATCGTGATGCGATCACGTCAGGAATTTCATTCGACGGGTCGAATCCGCGCGCGCCATTGGAATCACATGCAGCGGTCGCTGCATGGAAACACGGGAGCACTGTGTTATTCTAACTTATTTATCACCGGGGATCATTTATCATCCGAGACCCTCTCGCTCACTAAGTGCGTCTCGCTCATCTGACGCTCGGCTCACAGACGACGCGGCTCTTCCCCCCCCCGGTTCCAAGCGATCTTGATCGATAGTCTCTCCGTCCGTCCTGACGTCTCTCATCCTATCCAACTTCGTGTTTTCAACCTCTCCTCGACTGTGGGAGTACCGCGCCGCTCTCTCTGCGGCTCCGGGGCGGGCGAGCGGTGAGCGGCGGGGGGGAGGCTCCACAAATCAGCGGGACAAAGCGAGCGGCCTAACAAATGAACCTCGGATGATGACGTGTCTTCCAAGCAGGTTTTTTTTTCTTCTTCTGATTTCAAAGGGGAAGACGATCGCGATTGTTCTCTGCAAATCAATAAATAATTAAAGTTGCAATTGTTATCTGAAGTGACTGTTTAACAGTTTATTCATATATATATATTTAATCATTTTCTGGAGAGATTTAGCTCTTGGAAAGGCATGCTACGCTAGAGATTCCAGGCGTAGTCCATCTTGGGAAGACATGATCGTTCATGTAGACTTAAGATATATATCTGCTGTCGGGACTTGGCAAACGCTATGGAGATGAGCTTAGCAATGTCTCTGCAGACACGTTAGAAGAGGTGTGTGTGTGTGTGTGCGCGTGTGTGCATGTGTGTGTGTGCGCGCGTCTGTGCGCGTCTGTGTGTATTTATCAAGCAGAAATCTGGAAGCAATCTACCCGGTCATTGAGGGGAGCAGAGCTGTCCTGCCTGCCCAGCCAAGCGGTGGGAGTAGCTGGTAAATGATGCCGCCTGGCACTGCATCCTCACACCGCTGCTTTTCCTATCGCCTCACCAGCATAGCATGACCAAGTGCTTCTCGCTCTCGTCTAAACAACGAGACGACTCCGGGGTCTACTCCTAAATGAGGTGCGGCCGCGAAGTAAATATAAAACGCCGGGCGCTGCGATAGAGAGTTGAGTTTGGGGTTGGGTGGGTGAGTGAGTGGGTGGGTTGGGGGGGGGGGGGGGGGAGTTGGCTAGGGCAAGATGTATATGGCCTGAATAGTGATCCCGAAATAGCCGGCATATTTCACACGCGGGTCTCGTTTGGCCGATGATCGATGAGTCCGTGCTGTGACCCGCCCAGCACATGCCCGGCGGCCCGCGGTCCACCACCGGGAGCTATACCTCCACCCGGTGATATCTGGGTTTTGGGGGGGGGGGGGGGGGGGGTTCATAAGAAACCATCGTTGGGTGGAACCCCTTTGATCATCTCACGGTTGAGAAAGCCCATTACCACCGCCGCACTCAATAGGCCCATTGTTTTGGCTGTGTGCGTTTAACTCGTCGACTTTTGCAATGGTTGAAAACCATAAAATCCTCCTTTTTTAGGTTTTTGTTTATTGAAAGTTGATTGGCTGTAGGCGGACCTTCGCCAGTGTTTTGTCTGAACGTTACTTGATGATTGATTGTCTCAGAAAGTGTAGTAGTTGCTTAACGAGTGACTCACGATGTTCCTCACGATGTTCCTCAGGACACAGTAAGTTATGCAAGCTTGGTGTAGAAGAGCGCCCTGTTTTTAAATGCATTTCTACACGCATTTTCCAGGATGATGCCAATTAAAACACACCGATCTGAACAAAACAACAACCCATGTTCTCCTAGGAACAGATGTCTTTGTGAAATACGACTTGTGGCAGCGGCTTTGCAAACAATACCCCGTCCAAAATGGAAAACGATGGCAGATTTAGCCGAACGTTGGTCGCTTGATGACATTTTGTCAAAATGTCATCAAATAGTTAAGACCAGATCCTAATCTCTGACAGAGTGACATGAGGGGGGGAAGAATGTGTTGTTGCGAGTCATTGTGTGACTCGCTGGTACAGGGGACTGTGCTCGCTACCCCGTGATTTAACAGACCCTGATTAGATAACTAACCGAGTTAGTCCATTAGCTGGTCTGACATCACTGATTGTCTTCAGTCCAGGAATGGCAATGCTGGAGCTGCATACAGCGGGCCGCTCTGCTTCGCCGTGCCTCAAGGTGTGTGTGTGTGTGTGTGTGTGTGTGTGTGTGTGTCCATGCTACTAAAGAGGCCAATTGTTTTCTTATGTTAGAAATCTCTCACATATATATATATATATATATATATATATATATATATATATATATATATATATATATATATACACACACACACACACATACACACACAGTGCTATTATTAACTATAGCCATTTTCCCCCTCTGTACGAGTTGTACAAATGCCGACCCTTCAATTAATAATAAACTTCTTTGCCAAGAAAAGAGGCCAGAGGGGCGAAGTGAGACAAATCATACAAGGGATTACAATTCCTGTGTGTGTGTCTGTGTGTGTGTGTGTGTGTGTGTGTGCTTGCTCAGAGTAGGACTGGGCAAAGGAGAAAATGACAGAGGTGGTGTTTGAAGGCAGCTGGGTAATGAGCTATTAGCAGAAGGCAGTAAAACTGCCTTCTGCTGGGCCAAGCTGCCGGGCCTGAGGTCTCCATCTGGAGACAAATGCAATGACAAGGGAGAAAGGGGTAGGTTAGAGCTGGGAGGGGGGAGGGAGGGAGGGAGGGAGGGAGGGAGGGAGAGAGAGAGAGAGAGAGAGAGAGAGAGAGGAGAGAGAGAGAGAGAGAGAGAGAGAGAGAGAGAGAGAGAGAGAGAGAGAGAGAGAGAGAGAGAGAGAGAGAGAGAGAGAGAGAGAGAGATTTGATACGCAAGAAGGGAGACTAGATGAAGAGATGTTGGCTAAAGAACGAACGGGCATATTCAGCTCACAGAGGCAGAGTCCAATAACAACAGTTGGGGTCCAGGTCAGATTCACTAAAGTATCTTAAGATAATCTTTAAGAAGTTTCCTAAGAATGTTCTTCACAGCGACTCATCCATATGTTCCTATAAGGACCGTTCATTATCTTGATAACTTCTTACATTTATTAAGTTATTTTATTCCTTTCTAGGAACCTGTTTTTAAGTAGTCTCACTTTTACAATGAGATGAAAAAGTATTGCAAAAGTCGATATTACCAATTCATATGAAGGCATAACTTCTCACTGTGACTACTTAAGACAAGCAAGCCGTTATCTTAAAGTGAAGAATAAAATCAAGAAGAAATTTAAGATCTTAGTTTTCACAAATCCCATTTAATCTTACAACCCTCATCAGAAATGATCTAAGAAGAAAGATACAAACATTGTTAAGATATCTCTTGGTGAAAGGCAGTTTTTCTGAACTTCCTTCATAAGTACAATCTTAAGAAAAAAACAGGGGTTACGAAGCTATTTGTCCTTAAGACACTTTAGTGAATCCGCCCCCAGACATGAATGTGAGCAGCAGAGAGCCGTACAGAGGCCAGCCCTGTGGTGACCGGCACAGAGATGAGATAATAGGAAGAGAGCCATACAGAGGCCAGCCCTGTGGTGACCAGCAGTGAGATGAGATAATAGGGAGAGATGCGGGGGGGGGGGGGTCACAGTGAGCAGCAGGGAGTGGTCTAGAGTCGCAGGGCCGTAAATACCTCCCTGACCGGTCCCTCGTCTGTCTTGACCAGGTCACAGGGGCCGCGCGGGGATCTTGATTTTTAAAAAAAACGGTCATGCAATTCTATTCCCAAGTTATACATTCGTAACATGTATGTATAGGATTTTTGTACCTGAGTGGTAATATTGTTATACGAAAGTAGAAATTGAAAAATGTATTGACGTTACCTGCAGGTAACGTCAATACATTTATCCATTTCTACTTTGGTACTTTGTACCTGTTACTGGCAGTTACCATGGTAACCCAAAACTGCCAGTAACAGGAACCTATAGAGGGCAAACCGAGGGCATATTTACATCGTATCCTACGTTTTTTCCAAGCTTTGTGCATTTCAGCTGAGATTTGGACCAGGATCAATCGATTGCAAAACAATGTAACGGCACGACATCAATTTGCATCTAAAATAAGTTGTTTTAGGGTTCGGTTTTCCTTGAAACAATTTTAAAAGAAAAACAACCCAGCAAATGTTATCGGTAGAGACACATTTCACATTTAGGCTGTTGACAAACGCAAGCTTCGCCGGCAGCCAACGTTTTATTTTGGGAAACAACCTCGACGGAGATTATGTGGCTGGTACTGCCGTCAGATCTTCCAGCAGTGAGCTAGTAAAACATTTTAACTTTTTGTATAACACACATGCACGCATGCACACGCACGCACACACACACACACAAAGACATGGAGATTTAAAGGCAGTCAGACGACCTGTCTTTGCCAAATTAGCCAGATGCCAATCAGAGGGGGGGGGGGCTAAGGAAACAAAGAGGGGCTGAGTAGAGAGAGAGAGAGAGAGAGAGAGAGAGAGAGAGAGAGAGAGAGAGAGAGAGAGAGAGAGAGAGAGAGAGAGAGAGAGAGAGAGAGAGAGAGAGAGAGAGAGAGAGAGAGAGAGAGAGAGAGAGAGAGAGAGACACTCAGACAGAGAATCAGACAGAGACTTACGGAGGTAGAGAGAACTTTCCAGCTGTTGCCATATCATGTTTGACATCAGTGACTTGTCCTCCACCCACTGATTTACAGACAGACACACACAGACTTTTTATAGTACCTGCATAGCCTTTGGGCTTCTTCCGTACGCTCACTCTTATCTAAACTAGCAACACACACACACACACACATCTACACACACACACTCATGCACACACACACATCCTGCTGGGTACGGCAGCTCACCACACACACACACACACACACACACACACATATCTACATGCAGACACATACACACCCACACATCTTGCTAGTTACGGCACCTCACCACACAGACACACGCGCCTGCGAACACACACACACACACACACACACACATACATACATACATACATACATACATACATACATACACTAAGCTGCCCTGCCCAGCATATAACTGTGGAGCCTATGATTACAGCCTGCCAGAAAATGAGTGGTGAGTCAGCATTAATGAGGGAAAAAAAACATCACCAAAACACCAAAGTACTATCACAGACACACACACACACACGCGTGCCAGGTGTTTTCTAAACCCATTGCAACCAAACTCATGCATGCATATGCATATATTGGTTGAAGCCCTCCCTCTTCAGGTCAGGTTAGGCTGCTGGCGTTGGCCCACTGCCCAACCTCCTCGTCCGTTTCCCGAGCAAAACCGATGACCTCATGTGTTGCTAACGCTAAAGTTAATGAAGAATCGCTGTTGTTAAATGTAGCATTGTGTCATTAACCTCGGCACCGTTGCATTACAATGAACTAGCGCTGCCAACGCTCTCGTCCGCCCACGTCCTCGCGGCGTACGGCGGTAGCCTGTAAACATTGTGGCGGGGCGTGAAAATGAAAAGGACCCTCGCTGCTTTTATGAGCTTTCCCTTTCCCAGCGCCATCTTTTGTTTGCGTCTGTTTCAACTCCGCCGCCTCCCTCTCAGTTGACCTCTTCTTTATCGCTCGCAGTTAAACCTCTTCTGTGGGAAGGCCGCTAATGTTAGTTGTGTGCGATCGACCCCCACTCTGTTCCCTCCATTTATCTTTTGCTTATGCTTTCTATCTTCCCCCGCCGTGTTTCCCCCTCCATCTCTCGTGTCGTCCTCCTCCTCCTCCGCTCTGCAGACCGTAGGCCTCACCTCCCTTCTGAATCCTCCGCCTCTCGTTCCCAACAGACACATACGACTCTGAGCAGGGTTACTGTTCCCTTTTCTGTTCAGAGACAGAGTTCGATTGTGTACTCGCTATGGGGGATATGAGCAGAAATCGCGGTACAAATCGATCTCTCAAAAAACGCTTCGCAGGCAGAAAGAATTTTTTAACCAGAGGAGGAATAAGGGGACAGTAGGATGAGGAACCTGTTGTGGTTCTCAGAAGTGACGGTCATAAATACCCAAGATGCAATCCATGCCTTCACCTCCTTTTCGGGCCGTGCGACCTGCTTAACCGCAATTCCTAAATGTATTGTCAAAATGACAACTGCATTCGCTCTGTCTCTGTCTCTGTCTCTGTCTCTCTCTCCCGCCTCCCTCCCTCCCACCCTGCCTCTCTCCATCATTCTGTTGCAGCAGAGCACAGTTCTGAAGGCCTCTCCATGCGATAATGACAGTGTTGGTACATCCATAAACCCTGCAATCTTATCCGGCTCCATGCTGCCCGACCGGGCCTGCGGTGTGCGGGTGTATGCTGAAGAAAGGTTATTAGAGGATATCTACAATATATACTGTATATATATATATACATCTACATATGTATACCACACCACATACAGTATGTACAGCCATAAACCATTGGACACTACGATGGTTTCCTTTTAAATCACTGCAACTGGAATTGCAAAGGTCACGCGAAGCTATACCCCGCCGTCATTTGTGAGCGTCGGCGGCTGGTTTCGATTTAGTCGGAGCGTCTTAGCAAAATGGATGTGAAATGAGTGTTGACACCACGAACCCTTTGAGTTCGCTGCTCCGTTCGCATTGGTCTCGGCCACAGCTGCAGTCGAGGTCCTATTGGCCCTGTGGCCAGTGAAAATGAATGTTTGCTAGCTCCCCCCCCAAAAAAAAAAAAACCCAACAAAAGAAAATACACCCTAAACGACACGGTTAACGAGCGAAACCGATCTCGAACTACACGGAGCCGCTGTGGGAAGCGGGCCATTGTCAGTCCGTAAAAGTTTAGGCAGCCTCCGCCTCCCGGCCAGTCGGGCGGCCTTAATGGCTTCTAGGCCGAGCGCTGGGACTCCTGTTGGACTGGAACCAGCGGCCGGCGCTCCTACACCTCCGCTCAAACGTCTATCACATAACCAATCACCTCACAGCGCCATAAAGAGGGCCCCGGGGGTTTATAGCGTTTATATAAAAAAAATTACAAACGTCCATTTGTACGTCCACACACATTGACCCGAATGCACACATTTTACGTCGCCTTTCTATTATCCGGCAGGACTAACATTAGTATAACACCGAAAAGGAGAACGATCCTTTGTGCGCCCGTTAACGGCCCACAGTGCGCCGTACAAGTTTACAGTCTGGAAGTGTTTGGGATGTTATGACTGCCTAACTACCTGTGTTTTACCGCCGCCGATCTGCATGGAAAGCAACGGTTTCTTCTGGAGTGACCCTAGTCGTAACATCTGGCAACGGCAAAAAAAAAAAAAGGCACATAAATAGTGAGATCAGGGCTGGGTGTTTAAAGGTCTCAGGTCTCCTAATGTTTGGGGATGAAAGAGGGCAGACTAATGGGTGGTTAGATGGCGGGGTGTAGATTACACGGCGCTCTCCTTTCCACTGCCCGCTCTACCAAAAGGGGTACAAAACCCGACCGAGACTCGACGCTGGCTTCATGGTCATTCTGGTTCGCTCTCGCAACTCTCTCTCCTGTCTCGTTTTCTCTCTTTCTCATTGTCTCTCTTTCTCTTTCTCTCTTTCTCTCTCCGCTGTTCTCTCTTCAGTTTATGCCAAACGTGCTGACGTTTAAATCATTTTAGCGTGTTTTTGATATCGCAACAATGATGTATTGGACTGCAGATTAGCAAGAACAAGAGGAAAGAGGAATTCATACAGCAATATTAATACTAACATACATATAAGTGACTATTATAGCGATAATGGTGATCCCGTCTATGGAAACCCTCCTGCATGCTAGCGCTAGGACCGTATTCTCTCTGGACATGCCTTGCGATGGAGTGATACTTTTCTGTTTTTAATCTAATTTGAAGCGATGACATTACGTTACATTGCACTTTATGAGTGTGATTTAGCAACACTATGCCGGGTTAAGCAGGCCAAGTGGGAGTCCCGCTATTGGCCCGTTTCACTCACTGCGTCTCACAAGGGATTTCTACAGGACATGATGTCATATACCCAGCGAAGGTTGGATTCATGTGAGAAACCATCGTTGATTTTGGATTGTTGTGTGGGTAGCAGTAGTAGTAAATATAATAGGTAATATCTCTGGAGAGTCGAAGGCATTATGTGCGTGTGTTGTGCCGAACAGATGTATGTGCGTGTCTCGATTCCCATGACGGACTCGCACAGCATGTGTTTTGCTCTCCGTCTCAAGATTCATGGACATGCTTTGAACCCTTTTTGCCATCAACTCATGTGCATGATGTAATAATCTGCGTCACGCATTTGTCTCTCAACTAGGGATAGGTTGTAACACGGTCTCTCTTGAGCTTCAGTAATGACGAGAACTAAATCTCCGCTTGTATTTGTACACCTGGAGAACGATTTATCTCCTGCCTAACTAGCAACCTCCTTAGTTGGCGCAGAGAGTCCAAATTACATCTTTTAGCCTCGCACTAACCCTTCTAAAAAAGGAGTTGGAAATAGCTTGTCGAAATTACCTTTTGTTTCACACATTTAGACATCAGGGTTTGATGTCATTTTAGCGGATGTCATTGTGGACTTGAAGGATAGATCACAAATTAAATGCCTTCTTGGTCATCGCATCCACATGACTGAACAGTGACGCATTAACCAAAACCCTTGTTTTCACATTGCCCAGCACTGCAAACGATACAACACACTTGATGCAGGGCTTTTTCGAAGAAAGGCCTCCCAGGAATTTTATCATCATGGGCACGAACCGTGGGAACATTTGTGGGAACAAGACAAAACACATGCCTTACTCCCTATCTGTGCCCACACTGTGCTCAAAATGCTGAGCTGTCCAGAGCCCCTCTCTGCATCCTCCCTGCAGGAGGAAAGGCCCCGTAAACCCAGAAGGCTTCAAAGGCCAGGGGCCCACAAGGGTCACCCCCCCGCATCCTCTTCCTGTGGTCTTCTCCACTGGTCATCGTCGTCCCCGCACCCTCACCCCCCTGCATCAAGGAAAACAGCAATATGCTCAGCATTTTCTAGATTTACCGCACAGAAAGGGGACCTTTATGTACCGACCGGGACGCTGCAGATGTCCACACCACCACCGCCACCGCCACTTCACTTAGTCCTTCACCTCTCAAAGTCAGAGAAGGAAGATGTTGGATACCATGTCCTGACAGGAGGTCAGACAGACAAGGGTCTATTCAGTCGGGCTGTGTCTGAATGACTGTTCATTTTCTCCACTCCTCGATGCCTGGCTGTCTTGTCTCACTGTCACTCGGGCTTAATGAAATGAGCCGGTCAATCTGGGGTGGAATAGGCGCTGCCATTGTGCCCTTGTAGCAAACAGTGATCTGTTGTTTTTTTTTGTTTCATTTTTTGGATAATTCAGGAGAAAGCGCCATGGGGACGCTGCTTAAAATGCTCTGTCCTTGCGGTATTGTGTTGGCGGTATTGTGTTGACTTCCTAGTTCCTAGAAATATTGTGTTGTATTGTGTTGTTCCTAGTTCCTAGGCTGTTGCCGTGGACTTTGTTTCCAATCAGTGGGAGAGAGTTGAGCACAAACCGTGGCGCATGAGACCCTCAGCTTGAAACCACACTCGCTTCCAGTGTCTGGCCTGTGGTGCGGTCCATGGATACCAAACTGGCACGGGCTTTAGTTTACCAAAGGTGCACATAATGAGACACTGGAAAAACTGCGAGGAGCCCATGAATGGAAGTTATTTCACGCAGTGGGCCGACACCCTGGAGTGTGTGTGTGTGTGTGTGTGTGTGTGTGTGTGTTCACATGCAGGAGGATTGTGTAGTATCAGTTTCACTTGATAAATCTTACCCCCAGTATCTCTCACACTCAAATAAATACACACACACAATGACACACAGCATAGGCTACGCTAGTCAGACCATTTCATATTTCCATTTCTTAGTGCTCTGTTTAATCTTCCAACATATGGAAACAATACTGTGATCTGGCCGTTTGTTCCAAGCAACTCGCTCTTGTGGACAGTAAGCTAGGATGCATGTGTATTGTTTCAAAGCCCACTGGGGGCTGTTTTAGACAAGTATTCCCTTAAAAGATGTTTCTTCCTGTTAAGTCAAATTCATTTTAGGTCTAAAAGAGCGGAAGTGTACTCTCACGGCTGCAATTGTTTTGCTTTTGTCTTCCTTTGGGTTCCCCGATTTACCCATAATGTTTTGTCTTCCCTGTGAAACACATTGCAGCTCAATCATTTTAGAGCCACTTTTTGTTGGTACCCGTGAGATATTTTGACACGAGATCAAGTGCAGGTTGCAGAAGCGAGCTGCTGAATCCATCCATGTTGTTTAATGTAGATGTTGGGAAAGTTTTAAGTGAAATGACTTTAACCTTTCCGCCAGCACGCTTGTTAAATTTAAACAAACGTCCAAATGATGGATGGTGTGGATGCTACTTTTGTCATTCCCAGAATTCAGGTCCTGGGGTTTTATAGGCTGTCGTTGGCTAACGTTTAAACCCCTTGTTTGTGTGTCGTGTCTGTGTAGGGCAGCCATCTGGCTGTGCCTCTCTGTGCCGTCTGACAAGCCTCTGGCCAGGGTGATAAAACGGCTCATGACTGTGTCAACCGTTTACCTTGTGCTCCCCAGCTCTCGGCTCCTTGTTTAGTCCACCGGTTCCGTCTCCAGTTGATCCAGGCGGGCCTCTCTGCTCCTTGCGCCGTCGCCCTATTAAGAACCGCAGCAGACCTACGGGTTTGAGTTTTTCTCTTGGTGTGTTTTGCCATACTTGTCAGTGTGAACACACTCATGCACTCAAAATAGCGAGTGTAAGTATGGAAGTACGCAAATTGAGACACGGCGCCTGTCTTCAGATCTGGGACTGTGGCATCCACTTCTCTATTTTACATCCTGTGTTGTCTTCATAATCAAAATAAATGACATGTTCAGGCAAAGGGATACTTAGGATCAACTCAAAATAGTAGCCTGCATTTACATTGACGAGGACAGGGCATCGGGACAGTGTGATTTCCAATTTCGCTGCACTGTATAATATTCTAGAAATGTGATCATTGAAGTGGAGTTCCTCGACTGCTGAAGTAGACGTCCACCGTTAACCACTCAAACAATCCCCCCCCCCCACACACACACACACACACACCTCACACGTGCACACACACACACACACGCAACCACACACACAGCGCTGGCTGAGTGAGTGTGTGCGTGTTTATGTCACAGTGTGCTGTGCAACATAATTGACCTGCCGGCCTTTAAAAGACATTAGAATTTAGCATCTGACTTTGTCTCTCCTGCTACCATAGCATGTTGAGCTTGTCAGAGACCAAAGGAGGGGTGGTAGTGTGTGTGTGTGTGTGTGGGGGGGGGGGGGGGTAGTGGTGGGTGTGCTGCTCAGCTCACCAGCCCTTGACCCCTTCCACCCGCTCAACCCACCCGCCGAAAGTAGCTCAGCTGGGGGTCCGGCAGCAGGTGGGATTCGTTTGAAAAACAAACAAACAAAATGTCTCAACTCTAACGCGGACAGCAAAGACCGGGAGCCGCCGGCTGGGGAGCTGAGCGCTCTTTAATGTGGCTTTGGTACCGCGGTGGAACAAAACATCCTGTGTCTCGCTCATTTTACCAACCTCTTCCTGACTTGGTAAAATGTGGGTCGTCAGCAGCAGCACCTACAAACCCCAAAAAAGGGGAGGAGGGGGGGGGAGCCGTAATGTGGACCTCAGTCGTCTTTCTCTTTCTCGTTTTGGTGTCTTTTTCAAGGACTTCTAGGGGGGTTGGAGGAGGTGGCAGGGGGTGGGCCTTGTTGAATTACTACCACTAGTATTGACATCGTCGCCCAACGTACCCATAAGGTGAGGGAAGTCAAGAGTGTTTTGTCGTACACTGACAGCCACTTTTACGTGGCTTTCAGTGTATGCAAACGTTCGGTTGGAGCGCTCCATTCAAGTAAAATTAATATGGGAATGCATTTTCCAGTACAATTCGATGACAGACATTGGCTGTTTCGCACAGCTGGTCTGCAGGCTTCCCAGCGTACGTACCAGTATGTTGCTGCGTACATGTTTTTCATGAATAGATGTGATACAGACTCATTTCCATGCACCTGGCTTTTGTTTGTCGATCCCTTCCCCACAAAAGATATCAGTTGGAAGGAACCAAACCCACCGTCTTATCGCGGCAACGAAAGGCACCTGGTAAAAATGAGCGGCCGGATTTTTCTTTAAAAAAGAGAAAAAGGCAGGGGTTTGTGTTTGATGTCTGGTGATTGTCAGCTCGTGGCTGCTCGGTTTTAATGGCAGACAGAAAGCAGGCCAGCCAGACTGGGCCGACGGAGCCCGTCCCACCAGACGCCGAGTCTTGAAACTGTCCAGTCCTCCTCCCGTCTGTCCACTGTTGAGCCACGTCCCAGACGCCCCACAACAAGGCGCACGGCTTCAGAGAAACACACCGACTGAAAATGAATGGTCCCCCTCTTTCTGATGGTCACAGACCTCACGTCTTGGTTGTCAGAGCTGCAGCATTTATTTTTGAATAACCGAAACTGACACTCTTGGCAACTCTTGTCTCTCAAACAGTCCAAATTTCTCCCTTGCGGGTCAAACCACTGCTCTATTTAACAGAGTTCATTAGTGATCGACGACACCTGCCGCAAACTCACCTGTCTTCTAATTGGTTTCTACTCGTATATCTCTCTCCTACAGACCGTGCTAACCCGCCCACACTGCCACACTCTCATCTCTCTTGCATTGCTCAGTTTGGCCACAGTGTGGACCAATAGGGAGTCAGAAGGACAGACCCCCTGGGACAATTTCCCCCGCCCTCCATTTTAAATGTCGTTTCACAGGCAAATGTTCTGCACTCCATACCTATCCAGTTGTTGTCTCTCCATCTGTCTGTTTATACCGTGTATACGTACAATAATACTACAGTCGGTAGCCTCAGTAGCCTAGCAGTCTCCGATGCGCGGGGAAGACTTGTTTATGTTAGCCTGAAGCAGGCCTCCAAGCATGCCATGTCTCCATTCTCCATGGCCTTGAAAGGAGCTCAGTGTCAGGGGGAGGCAGGGGCGCTGTATAGAGTATATCAGGCTTGGTACATCAGAATGCATCATGGGATTTTTTGTTGGGGATACGCCGCCATGTTGAGAGGACTCAAGAGAGTTGTACTGCTGCAAAATCCTAAATCAATGTAAAGATCCCGTACCCTAGCCTAATGAAAACTTTGTTTCGCCATGTCTCGCACGAGAAACTACTACGTCTTCTCATAATGACAAATTATTTATAATTATAATAATATATAAGCATCCCCGACAAATTCAGGGTGGGTTTTTGGGTCGTAAGCGAGAGAGACGGAGAGGAAGGGAAATAAATGAGGACTATAGAAACAAAAGGGGGGAGAGAGAAGGAAAATGCCAGACGATACCATATCCTGATGAGTGTGTCAGCGCTACCCAAAATGAAGTGCCAAGATAGCATCGGGGGCCCGCGTGATATTACTGTAAACATGTTCCATATGCGTTCCCTTCCACATCTCTCCATTCCTTCTTTCTTTTCCTTTTTACTCCAGTCTCTTCTCTCTTCTGTCTGCATGTTGGTTTTCAATGGGCGGACGCTCCCCTGGAAGGAAGCATTTGAACTTCGGTGGTGCTTTGACCCAAACAGGACGAAGTGTTTTGTTGTGTGTATGCGGGGGTGAGGGTGAACGGGGTGAAGCACGGTGGGGGGGGGGTGCACAGGGTGAAGCATGTGTCCCCAATTACACCATCTCCAAAAAGCCGCACAGCCAATGGGAGAGCACGTAGTAGGGTCCTAATCAAGAACAGGACAACCGCCAATTCCGCCAACACTGTTGCGCCATAAAGCCGAACTCTCACTCATCAAAACTCATATTATTCACATGCAGGCAGTCCAATCCGGCCACAGACACACTGCAGAGATCCACTTATTCCTAACTGTAAATTATGTCTCCCAGTCGCCAGGGGAAGAGAGCAATTGTTTGTCCATGAGTAATTGTTTCCCAGTTAGTAGAAGCTGGTATGGACATTGGGCAGCAAGGGGAGGAAATGCAACACATCAGCCAAGATTAACTCTCGGTGTGCCCTTGGCATGTATGACGTCGCCTTTCAGACTCATTTTATCCGAAATGGGGAAAAAGTGCACAGTTGTACGTCACAAAGTCAACGATCAGAGGAGTCCTTATAGCTCTGTCGGCATCGTTTCAGAATTCATTTTGCATGTGGGGGCCCAAAACCGCTCTTGTCAACATAACAGAATAAACATTATGGCCTTTTTGTCTGTTTCAGTAGAGCCATCATAGGAAATAATCTGTCTGCCTAAAACAAAACCAAAAAACATTTCCTACACTTTCTTTTTTGGCCCTTTTTTGGTCCCCCATCCACCCGGGTTTGTTCTTTAGGTTCAGGGATAGCCGGTGCTCATATTGGTTTCGCTTCGCCTCGCCAAAAAAAGCAGGTTCAGGTCATGAGGATGACATACGAACTGTGCTCCCTCATTTCAAGCCACCATCACCATGGCAACCGAGCCAGGTCTGGCATATTGATGGGCAGTGAGGCAGGAGAAAGCATTATGTCAAGGTGCAGAGCAGCAGTCAGGAGGGATATTACATGCAGAAGGCTCTAACAGACTTCATCTCCGTTACCTGGGAGATTCCTATGCAGTGGCCTGACAGGAAATGAGGTAATACAATGGAGATCTTTGTGCCGCTAGTGTTTTTCTTAAATTTGATTTAACATAGCTTTCTTCTTTTTCTCTCCTTCTGTCTCTCTTCTTTCTGCCATCGGACTATCCCTCCATCCTTGCCTTTCCATCGTGTGTATGTGTGTGTGTGTGTGTGGTTTATGGGAGGTGAGACGAGGTGAGACATTGTTTGAGAAGGAGAGCTGGAATCATTTAGGAGGTGTACACACACTGCTTAGTCAGCCCCTGCATGTGAACCCTGTTCTGCATGAAGACACCGTTCTCTGGCTTGCAGAAAGAGTCGAAGACAGCTGTGACCAATGTGTTTGTGTCTGTGTCCCGTCCACTTATGTCCGTGTCACCTTCCCTTGCTCTCTTGCCCTTTTTTATGATAAAATAGAATGACTTTTAACCAGGTTCCCGTTTGCCCGGTTTTTATTAAATCCCATGGCAGCTTCCGGCCTCACCACCAACGTTGCGTTGGCTATCGCTCTCGAGTCTTGGGCCGAAACGAACAGGCGTAACTCCTTCGGTTACACGGTTTTCCTTTCAGGTTGTCATAGTTACAGGCCGACATTTTTGTGCCAAACTTCTTCATAAGGAACGGTGGTAACATGATAAGGCCAAGTGAGACGACGTTATATAACTGTCTGCGGGAGCGCCGTCACACTACAGCATCGCACTCACGACAGTGCTCTCATTGTGTCTCTTCACCGTGTCACCGTTGGAAAAAGTGATACTAACCCTAACCCAAGTCAAATGATTAGTCGTCACTTTTGTGTGCGATTCTGGACTTCACAGTTAAACTTGAACCTGCTGGAATCCCGCCGTCCGTCCCTTTTTTATCCCCATGCTTCCTGTAGAAAGCTGTATTACATTTAATAACCACAGACTGTCGCCATAGCGTTTAACCGAACAAAGCTGTGAGCCTGTTTAGTTTAGACGTATTTTCCTTTCTCTCACTTTTTCCTGTCCCGGGTTTTCCAGACCGGTGCAGAAGGACGGCAGGTGTTCCTTCACTCCTCTTCAGCACCTCGACGGCCAGACTTACAAGAGAGTCTGGATCGCCTTGGTCCATCCGTCTGTCTTGCTGCGTCTGGGCTCCATGCCCTGATCCTCTCTCTCTCTCTCTCTCTCTCTCTCTCTCTCTCTCTCTCTCTCTCTCTCTCTCTCTCTCTCACACGCGCGCGCATACGAACACATGGGCACACACATAATACACACACACATGAACACATAGGCCCACACACAACACACACATGCAAACACATAGGCACACGCACATGCAAACACAAAGGCACACACACACACACACACACACGTGCAAACACATAGGCACACACACACACATGCAAACACATAGGCACACACACATGCAAACACAGGCACACACACCACAGGCGGACCTTGCTCGTTCTCTGTGTCTGGTTATTCTATTGTCCACAGCTAAAGGCTTGATTTCATTAATATTGACAGATTTTTGCTATTAAGTCCCTGGTAAGCCCCAGCAGCTCCCCGAGTCCTTCTGAAGTCGTGTGTTGCCAGGAAGCAGGAAGTCTTTGTTTGTTTGTGTCCGGACATTGTCAGAGACAAATAAGCTGCAAGCGTATCATTAGTTAATTCATCTCCACGCCGGTATGCCACTAGTAGCGAATAGCTGCACACATATATTCCCCATTCTTTTATGCAGCAGTAGTGGAAACTAAAGTACTCTGGTGTCTTTAAGTGTCAAGCGCCGCCGAGCCTTTTCAGAAATGTCATATATTTCACTTCACCTCTGATCTCTTGCCCACCCGCCCTATTTTATTCGCTGTTTTTTGTTCTTTCTTTCTTTCTTTCTTTCTTTCTTTCTTTCTTTCTTTCTTTGTTTCTTCCATCCATCCATCCATCCACCTGGTTTCCTCGTTAATCAGCTTGACTGACATGGGGATGCAGCTCTGCTGAATTGGGTTTGAGTATTCATTATATCCCTGGCAACAGGCACTACGGTTCCTTTCTGTGTGACTCTGGTGGAGGTCGGGGGTCAGCGGCCGGGGCTGAGTGTTGTACAGCAAGAGCCTACTGAGAATCAATGATGACGATGTGTGACTCTCAATGCTCGGCTTTCCCATTGGCAGTCTGTGAATTCAACTCCTAACCAATATACGATTTTACATTATATGGGACGAATCCTTTTTTCAGGACCTGTTTTGTGTTAAATGTGCTTACTGTATGTAAACCTGCCCTATTCAAACACCCCGGGAAGGGATTGAAAGAGACGTTGAGATTTAGTGCCTGCCAGTTCTCTGTGTCTCTGCATCCATGAGATTTCGCTTGGCGCACGTGTGGAAAGACGTTGATCTGGTGTATAAGGGAGACCGACGACACTGCCAGTAATAACACCATCACAGCACTCGATGTGACCTTCCAATCAAACATCCCTAACTCGAAGCAGTCCTTTTTCCATTCGAGGATCCAGAATATGCGTCTCCTCCGATCCTACGCTTTTCCTCTTTTATAGATTCTAGATAAGCCAGACAAAGCGTTTGAACCGTTGTCCATCTTGCAGGCAGCCCTGAGCCTGGCAAAGGTCTGCTGCCAGACATGCAGAGTTGGTTTGCAAATGGCCTCCTTTCCATTTCTGCCTGTTGTCACATGGCGCCTAAATCCCAGTGACCTTCTATACCGAGCGATGGTCGTCCCGCCGCCCCAAGATCCCATCTGCCGCCGTCTCTCCTCTGGGATTATCATCCTCAAGGAATTCTGACTCTGAGCTGGCAGGATATAGCATCTGTTGGTGTGTGTGTGTGTGCGTGCATGTTGTTTCTCTCGCTAGCTAGCTGCACCTGAGCGGCGTCTGACACAACGCCTCAGAAAGCGCCAGGAATGCGACATGGCATGTGTCTTATCCACATAGACGCACGCTTTCGGCACATGCGAGCCAATAAGTTCACATCCCGAGGGGCAAGGGTCACGCACAAACAGGCAGGTGAGATGACTATATCCATCGGCCATACAGACAGGCAGGCTGACAGACTACAGCTCTGAAGTATGTCAGGGTTTTAGGTTTTGCTGCCTGCATACACCCATCACTCACAAACATATACACGCACACCGGCATCCATACGCACGCAGGCTTATCATTCGGTATGTGCTCTATAAGCTGTCTAAAAAAACACTGACTGGCCGCACCTCATTCGTGACAAGGGAGCCCGGCAGATTTATTGAATGTTGAGAGCAAAAAACGGCCCAACACAAACAACATTTCAATATTTGGTCGGGTGCGGGTGCCGTGGCCCAAAGTGTAAGTTGCGCGCCCCAGTGTCTGTCCAGCACTCGCCCCTGTCCACTGGCTGTCGGCTGGAGGATGGATGAGCTGCACGCTAGGTGGTAGCGTGCTTGTGCACATTCCTCAGCGCTCCGCTTACATCGCCTGTAAGTGGAGCCGGGAGGAGCCAGGCCCCCAAATGGTCTTTGCAGGGATTTCTCGTTAGCCCTGTTGCTTCTGCCGAGAAGTAGCAACAGAGAAGAGTCCACAGCAGCTCTAGCACAGGGTTTAATCGTTAGCACAGCCCCACACCCCCCCCCCCACCACGAGAGATGCAGAACAACATCCGTCTGCATTTCCACTGAGCAACAGATGGCACTATGGCGGCGGCCACCACTTAGCTTAAAGGTTCAAGGCCGGCGAAAATGGTTTTCTCATTGCCGACATCCCCAGTTGAAGGGTTTGTTTGACAGGTTTGTAAGGAAACTGTGTTTGTCTCGGGACCCTCCCTGTCTTGCGAAACGGCAGTTCTCTGACTCTGATCAACTGGTCATGTCTCTCGCTGTTGAGTCGGTTTGTAGTCCGGAAGCAGATTTGAACTCAAAGCACCGCCGTTATCACTTTGGTCTTCAGAATCCTTCTTTAATATCAATTGCGGCCATATGTTTATTCCTAAAACATCTGTATTATGAGACATCGAGGCGAAGTACTTAAACAAACCCCTGCCATGGCCTTCAACAAGGCAAGTGGAGCACCACTCCTACCTTCTGCTAGAACATTTAGGTCCGCCCGCCATGAAATGTAGACTCCACTCTTTCCCCGACACCAGAGGTTTTGGCAGGTGTGCCATACTTTCATGTACTTGAAAGACGTGAAATTAATTTGCTACAAATCTGCAAAGGCGAGAGAACCAAGTGTTGAGAATAAAAACATCAGTAACTCTGTACTCTGTGTGCTGCCAAACTGGTCCACTTGTACATTATATCACAAGGTCTCCATCTTGGATGTCATGGCCTTAATAGCATGTCGGATTCCTTGCTGTCGATGCTGCAAGTACAGACCCAGATCTAATTTGGCTTAACTGTGTAAAAGCAGTATGCTATTGAGTTTCAGCATATACCCAGGATCGTCCTTCCCAGTAGCTATATTAAAACCTTATAGCTATGGTCACACGGCAGCCATCTAGATGCAAGGAAATGGCATTAGCTCAGCATGGCACCAAGACAGTTCTGTAATCATTCACCCACCGGTCTTCTCATATGGTGTCTCTTTTGCTTCAGTCAAACACTGCAGTGACGGTGTAACTGCTTCGGATTGGATTAGATGAGCATACCGGTGGCTTTTGATGTACTCAGAAACGACTCGTCAGCACAGCCGCAGTTTTTTACCATGGCTCGGGTTGCTAGTTCAATTGGGACGTAAACAACACGCAGTTTGTACAGCTTCTGCGTACTAGTTTCTCCTGTAAATCTTGTTACATGTCATCGAGAGACAAAGTGAGTCATGGAGCCGAGGATCCCGACACGGTTGTGTTCTTCAAAACTCAACCTAGATGCATGAACTTCAATCACTTGCGCCGACGGAGGACTTCGTACTGTTTGTCAAATCAAGAACATCCTTCACATTATGAAAGTTAATGTACATATATATATATATATATATATATATATATATATATATATATACATACTATATAGACACAAGTATACCTTTTTTATACAACAAAGGTTCTTCTTTTTCCCCTAATGCAGATTCATGTCAGGGCAAATGTCAAGAGGAAGCTGATCCTTTTCTACATCTCTTGTCTATTGTTGGGATCTAAATGGAGCCTTGTCATACAGCCCTCCATGACCCTACCCCCCTTAGTCCTTACCCTTTCTCCTCTGTCCTCCGCCTTTTCCTCCCCTCGTCTTATAAGGTTACAACAGCAGAGCTCTGTAAGCCTTGGCTGTGTTCTGTGATCCCGGGTGGCCCTTAAGTTGAACATTACCTTAGGCTGCTTCCCTCTCGCCTCAGTTCCCATTTCTAGCCGTGTATATTTTTTCTCCGACTCTGCTCCCCGCTCCCATCTCTAGTGTCACCTTTTGTCCTTCCAACTAGCTGTCTGTCAGCCTTCACTCCCCGAGATGCCCAGGTGACGGCACAGATATATCCTGCAGCCAAACGCATCCCCCTCTTGAGCTATGGGGGACCCCACAGCCCACAGTCCTTGAAACAAAGTCCACAAGCACATACGCCTCAGCTTCACATCATGAGTTTGGTCACTTTTTATCCGCTCTCTATCTCTATCTCTCTCTATGATAATATAATGAGGTAATGATCTGGATTGGGTTAAAACTTAATCAAAAGTCAATCAATCTCTCGCTCTGTCTATGTATATCTCTCTCTCCTCCTTTCTCTCTCTCTCTCTCTCTCTCTCTCTCTCTCTCCCTCTCTCTCCCTCCCTCCCTCCCCTTTTCTTTGTCCACAGTCACATTTTCCACATATCCTTGGTTTGCTCCCAATATTTATGTCTTCTCGGTTCTGCTCTCTTTAGAAGTCGGCGTGAAAAACCAACAAGCTGCCGTTGTCTGCCAAGGTGCTAATATTCCCCTGCTTCCCCATGTTAAGGCTGAGTACAGTACACTGATAATTCATTAAGACATGCAGAGCCCTGCGTTGCTCTAGTGCAGACGTGGACACACTGGTGCTCTCTGTCTCTGTCTCTTTCTCCTTTCTTTTAACTGTTGTTCCACCCATGGGACAGACAGACAGACAGAGAGAGAGAGAGAGAGCTATGAAAATGAGATGAGGGAGAAACTTTCCCCCCCTTCGTCAAGTGAAGAATGCGTAATTAAAAGGCGTTTTTGGTGTAATACTCACGGTGGGCGGTAAGCAGGAGGTAAATGCTGAAGTCGGGAGGATAACTGAGGTGAGGACCATAGCCGACACACCACTCATCCCACTAAAGCAACTGAAAGCAAAGCAACCGCTGGAATGTCCTCCCCCCCTCCCCCCCCTTCACAAACTCTGATTCCTGAATGTTTTTCTGCCTTTAACCGCTGTTATCTCGACATCCAGTCTTCAGGACGTTGCATATGAGGGGTTTACATTGCAGCGGGGGGGGGGGGGGGGGGGGGGTTGGGGGTGGTTTGTGTTTAGGGGATCCCTCCAGGGTACCCCCCCTACCCCCCCCCCCCCGAGCTCTGGGTCAGGTCTCCAGCTCACTGGAGTGGATGAGGGCCTCAGGAGAGACTTTAATAACAGAGTGGGAATGCTCCTACATCGCTCTCACTCACCACACCGACCACCCTGGCTACAGCGCATTAGATGCTAAAGTTTAACCGCCGAAGGTCTCCTGACTTCAGTCCCTCTGTTCCCCTATCATTCTCCCTCTTTACTCTTTTTTTTTTTTTCGTCCCTCCATTATTTTTCCTTGTTTTTGGACGTTGAGCAGCACCACATTTTGGCGTGCTCCCGCGGTCGCGTACGGTCTCCACCCCTTCGTTTTCACCGGGGCCGAGTTTCCGTCAATATGAGTGAAACACAGCTGGACGGAGATCCGACCGCCTCGCGCGTTGAACTTTCTGTCTGAAGAGGTGACCTCCTTGAGACAACATACAAAATGTGTGGGTCTGCCAACCTACGGCTGCTCCATGCTGCTGTGATATATGGACGGACATCTTGTTTAACGACGCTGCTCACAGTCCAAGATGGTATCGTCGGTGTGTATGCATGGTCTGTCCACCGGACCGGCGGTACTCAGCTGGTGGGCTGTGACGGCATTTCATTTTGAGTGGGTCACAGAGCAATACGCCAAACCTTAAATCTTTAGAACGAAGCCAATGAATTAACAGATGTTTCCATGTTAATTCATGTTTCAATGGCTTACTACTCTGTTGAGGTTAGCCCCAATTGTGTATATAGCTTTTTGTTCGCTCCATGTTTTTAACAGCACAAGGCGTTGTTGACTGCAGTATTGGTGAATAAATACTGTAATTTTTTTGGGTTGTGACTTAATGACTAATGGCACATCTGGGTCCCGAGGCTAGGCCAGTGCACTAGACAAATATATGTACACAATATTTTGTATGCTTTTACACGTTATTAAAACATTCATATAGTTAATTACATATTTCCGAACATTTTGAAAACAGATAAACAGCTAAAGGGGAACTAGGTTTGTTGGATACATTTCTATAAAGAAACCCATAATTACATAATTACCCATAATTAAAAACTAGACGACAGTACCCACGATCGTACCCATTCGTCGTCCCCTTACTTATTGACTTATATGACTTATTAGCGACGCTCCCTCTCTTTGTGCTCATCTTAAAATGACCTTAGCCCAAATAGCCCACGTAGTCTGATGCTGATTTTGGTCAATGAAAAGCGCCAAATGTGAGAGTCATCATCTCCCTAACTGTATTACGTAAGGACCGTGAACAATTTGAGCCTTTTTCTCTGTGGCTTTGCTTTCTCCGACATCAGACCCCATTTTCCCCAGACCCCATATCTAGCCTTTGTCATCGTATACCTAACTTGGCTCTCCTTTCTTCTTTTTCCCCTCTTTCTTTTCCCCCATTTCAACGTCCCCTACTTGGCTCTCACCTGGTTGCACTTGGCTAGCTGTGCGTTAGCCAAGCTAGCGGCGCGCGACGGCCTGCCCCGCCCCTCCGCCGCTCCTTGTAAACCAAACAATTCAAAGGCCCCCGCAACTTCATGAGGTCACAATGCGGGGGGAAATTAGAGTCTCCCCGGGACCTGGCTCATTAAAAAACACTAATACTGTTGTCACGAGGTTAGGGACCCAGAACCAACCGCCAGGTGGTTTCACCTCCCGGGGGAAGCCTCCAGGACCGCTAATAGTCGGAGGCTGCCTTATGAAATGTTAATGAGAAAAAATGGGAACAGGGAGTACTTTGAACTAGAAAAAAAACAGCTTGAAGGTAACGTGCCAATAAAATTGCCTGCAAGTAATTTTAAGTGAATGTCCTTATATTAAAAAAATGTTTGCGACAGTTAAACTACTGAAAGCCATAGGCTAGGGAAGGCTGGTAAACAGTCCAAATGAAGATAAGGCAGTAGTAGACACAGCGTGCCGTCCCCTAGCGTTTTTTGAACGCCACTCGTAAAAGACGGCGGCCTTCTGTTACGAGCCTGTGGGCAACACTCGACGGTGCCTTGCTAACAGGTGCTGGGCGCTCGTTAACGCTGCTCATTTTGTGACACGCGACCGCAGAGCACAAAGTCGTTACCATCTTGACACGGTACCCGCCGAACGACAAATTATCACCCAATTAGCACGACCCCGGTGTCAAGTAGGCCTACTGGGCCGCAATCTGGCTTCCCTGCCTGGCACCCTCCTAATGACGACGTGTGGGTTCACGGAGGGTAGGGTGACCAGACGTCCCCGTTTTCCAGGGACAGTCTCCGCTTCTGGTGGCCTGTCCCCGGAAATGTCCCTGTTTTAAAAAAAATAGATTTAAAAAAAATATATATGAACAGATTCTTAAATGGCTAAAGGTTGCAGCTTGCTCATGAATAATCATTTTGTGACACTTGGTAGTCTTGTGTCTATCTGCTAACTCTCTACATGGGGGTCTATCTATATACTTTATACCATAAGCAGGCACGACCAGTCATAAACAATAGGCTATCAATACAATATAGAACTGATCATAAACAATAGGCTATCAATACAATATAGAACTGATCATAAACAATAGGCTATCAATACAATATAGAACTGATCATTAACAATATAGTCCCTATTCCAGTAGCGTACTTTGGATTGTTTTTGGGTGGTGTACCAAAGCTTAAAATACATCATAGTAAACCATTGGGCATGTACTGCCCAATGGTTTACTACATTTCAGAAATAATATCAGTTATTGTGTTGATGTATGGACCGATATAACATTGAGCATCAGGATAAGTCAACTCATGTTCACTTCATGATGACACAATAGCAATACGATAAACGATAATATTAAATTCTTGCCCAGCCCTACTTTGGAACACATTGTCTTGTAATGAGACATGTCTTGTTTTCCTTCTGCTTTAGTGAATGCTTTTCATGCGTAAAACTCGGCTTTTGTCATATTCCCAAAATTAAATCAAGGTCTCCAGGGCTCTTCCTTCAGAATGAGGTTGAGTGTGTGTGTGTGTGTGTGTGTGTGTTGGGTTAGGCCTAAGTGTGTGTGTGTGTGTTGGGTTCAGACTGTGTGTGTTGGGTTAGGCCCGAGTGTGTGCGCATCTATGCATGACATGCGTGTTTGCGTGTCGTTCCAGAATGCCAGAAAGCGGTATCCTTCGATGTATGTGTGTGCGTGTGCCATGAAAAGTATTTGCAATATGCATTGATTTTTGCATTTATTTTGCACCCCCCCCCCCCACACTCCATCATGGTAGTCAAATTCCATCTCTTTTGAGATTTTTCATCCATTAGTAATCCCTGTGTGCCTCCAGGGACGTGCACGTGTCTCCTCTCCGCTCTTAATGAAAAGCAGAGGGCTGCGCTGTCGTCAGCTGCTAATACCGTTTCATTACGTCCACATGGCTCTGTGCGCAGCACGCCGTAATGCGTTCAACAGCCTCGCATCTGTGCACCCCCGAACGCCTCGCGGTGCCTTTAATGTCCGCGTCACGGGCCCCGAAGCCTGAAACCATGCAGGGTGTGACAACTGCGGGCGGGGTGAAATAGCATTTTTTTAATGCCTGTATTGTGTTATTTTATTTATTTATTTATTTATTTTCTTATTTATTTATTTTTAAACAGTATGCTTATTGTTTTTCCCATTGAATGCATACAAGAAGTGCACTACATCAACCTTCCCTTAAACCCTCCCAGTATAGCAATGATGCTGCCGAGATAAAAGTCAGAGAGACTGACTGACATGTGATGTGCATTGGTTTTGAAAATATATGCTTCATGATATGCAGTCTCTAGAAGTGCATGATTCAACTTTTTCCCACGGTGTAGTGAACAAAAATAAATAAAAAATCGCAATTAATCTTAATATCGAATCGCAAGACCTGTAGAATCCGCACTTAAACATCGCAGTGCATATTGACCATAGTATCGTGATAGTATCAGATCGGGAGATATCGTCCCAGCCCTAGTGACATCACCCCTTGTGTGTGTGTGTGTTCTCCAATAATTCATTATGCATTTTCTGGTGAAAACATTTTCAAATGTCTACTGCTCATTGTGAGAGTTTAACTGTTGTGGCTGCGGTTGGATTCAAAGTCCGTCGCACGCAAGCATGTCAATGGCGTCTTTTAAATCGCCATTCAGGCTACAGTGTTGACCATGAGCATGTGGTGCACATACTCTAAATGAAGACATACATACTTGCTAACCCCACAGTAGTAATGAATGTACAGTCGCCCCACCCCCACCCCCTCTCCAATGTAATGCGATATAATGGTTTCATGACTGGTGGATCGCGTTGCCTGACCGCTCCTTCTGTCCTTTTTTCCCAGGGTCCGAAGACCCCAGTGTGGACGCCACCAGTTCATGGAAGAGACCTGGTGATAGTAAGGGTAAGAAAAGCACACGCAAACACACGCCACACGCAGACACACACACACACACACACTCACACAAATGATGATAGATAGATAGATGGATAGACGGATGGATTAATTGGTACTTTTATTATCCCCGTGGGGAAGAATGTGTTGCACAACAAGACAAGACAAAACAATAAACTCCCAGCCGAACACAGAAACCCAGTGCACCCAGTGAGTCAGAATAATACACACATTCTCACAAGGTTAGAGAGATCCAAGGAGGCCAGGGAGTTACTGACGGAGATGAGGATGGCATTTGGCTTTGGAGTGACCTCATTGGTTGGCATCACAATTTGCAAACAATTGCAGTAGCATGTGCTCCAGCAGCGGGGGAGCTGTCTCTGCGGTTCGACTTTGGCCTCCGGCTACTCTTTAATTCAGACGGCCATCGAGGCTTGAGCTCGTTGGCGCGCTTGCTTTCTGTACTTCCTGTACTTAAGTCTGGTTCATCAGAGGCGGTGCCAGCTCGTCCTCATCATCTCCCCCACAACTGAGACTGTTTACACTCATGAAAAGCATCCACGAATAAGGAGAGAGAGAGATAAACAGTAGCTTTTAGACTTGGCCCGAACATAGAACGTCTCCGCAGTACA
Source organism: Merluccius polli (assembly GCA_030340625.1). Lineage (NCBI taxonomy): Eukaryota > Metazoa > Chordata > Actinopteri > Gadiformes > Merlucciidae > Merluccius > Merluccius polli. The sequence continues at coordinate 182,431 of JAOPHQ010005722.1, forward strand.
CACATACGCGCGTTTATCCGTCTAATGTGTCCCTCCTATGATATTTTGAGCTTCGAAACGGCAGAAATAATTGGACTTTAAAGTCGGCGCTCGACTCATTGTAGGTTTTAGCGTTGCGGCTAGCATCTGTTTGTTATCTGATGGATGACTGTGGGTGATTGCGCAACTTGTTTTGTCTGGAGGCAGGGACCGCCTTAAATTGGCCAAGCAGGAGATAGCATTCAGGTAGCGAGCAGAAATCAGCAGGAGGAAGGAATTACGGTGAACGGCACTCATGATTATTGGAGCGACATCAGCGGGATGATAATGCTGTACTGTGCTCACTTTCCTGCTCTCTCTCCGTCTCTCTCTCTCTCTCTCTCCCTCTCTCCCTCCCTCCCAGCCTTCTCACCATGTCTAAAAGTATGTTTAGTTAGCTGTGTCCGCGCTCAGGTTTCGAGGTCTGTGTCCTCCTGCCTGCGCGCTCGTATTTGATGCCGTATGAAGAGAGCGCCGGGCCAAAAAAAGGTTCAATGAGCAGATCTTGGCTCTCGACCGTCTATTTCGTTACAATACGCTCTGTGTTTCTGTGTGAGGAAGTGTGAGTCCCGTATCATAAGTTTCGGCATCTCCATTTAGTGTGTGTGCGTGTGCGTGTGCGTGTGTGTGTGTGTGTGTGTGTGAGCACATTTAGTTTAGCTTGGCCCCTGACTGCGACTACACACACCCACTGACAGAATAAGCCAGGTGATGACAGGGCGCCATTCAGTTGTCCGCCACAATAAAAGCGGCCGTGCGCGGCGGCGGCGGCGGAGGCGGCGGAGGGGTGGAGTTTGGCCGCGGCCCTGATGTGCCAGATGCCACAACACTCGACACGAGACAATTACGGCAACAGGACGGCCTTGTTGTCCACGCGAGGGACACTGGCCCACCTTGTCTCCCGGCGGCGCACCTCACCGCACCGCACCGCACGGCCCTCTCTCCTCTATTCTCCTCTCCTCCTCTTCTCCTCCTCCTCCTCATGTTGCTCTCAATCTCGTCCCCATTATGCTCCTCTCTCTCGTTTTTTCTATTCTCTTCTGTCGTCTTTTCTTCTTCCTTCATCTCTTTTCCGCCCCGGAAACCCGGTCCATCTCGTGTCCATCTCTGTGTCTTCTATTCCCTTTTGGGGTTTTAATAATCTTTCGTTGGCTTGTTCCCCCGTTCTTTTCCTCTTTAATCTCCTCTCCAACCATGTACCCTCCCCCTCCTTATCCTCTTCTGTTTCGTGTTATTTCTGTCCCCGAAGATTTGTAACAGTTGACTATGAGCTTTTTTTGGTGGGAATTTGTGTAGGCTTGAAATTAATTGTCCAGCAGTATTATATTAAATACAGCTAAATGTGCAGAACAAACTGAATGAACACATATAATGTTTCCTCTGTGTGGTACAGGAGAGCAAAATAGACGTTATGTACCATTCTGAAGTATTAGAGCTAGGGTCGCTCTCTCTGTCTCTCTCTCTGTCTCGCTCTCTGTCCATTTCTATTTCGGTAGGTAGGTTGTGTATATTTTTGTGGGGGGGGCTCTGTGTTTTCATTGAGGGCGATGACAGGGCGTCTGCAAGGAGTAGCTCAGGTGGAAAAAAGCATCTCTCCTTCCTGTACACGCCCCCCCGCCCCCTCAAACACCTCCCCACCACCATGCAATGACAAAGGGAAGACGGAGGAGGGAGGATGGTGTTGCTGAAGGCCGGCAAAGGGAGGGGGAGTAAGGGTGTGTGTGTGTGTGTGTGTGTGTGTGTGTGTGTGTGTGTGTGAGGTTGGAGGTTTTGTGGATTAGATGGAGGAGAAAAGGCTGGTGGTGAACTTGTTTGCGTGTGTGTGGGTGTGTGTGCGTGCGTGCCTGTGTGTTCGGGGACGATTTGTCTTTTGTTTCTGAAGTTTCTTGAACTTGTCTGAGCTTCTCGCCTGACCTTGAGCCGCCGGAAGAATGCTTCAAGTACAAAACAACCGCACCGGCTGCGAAGCGGGGCGGGCGGGAGACGAGAAACCGTAGAGAGGTAGGGGAGTAATTACGGGACGGGGGAGTGGAGGCGGGAGGGGACGTGTCATATTGTGCACACTTGTTAGTCACTTAGTCACACACTTGTGGTGTGTGTGTGTGTGTGTGTGTGTGTGCCGTGTGCGAGAGACAAGTCCAAGCACTGTGAAGCTGTTGCATGTGGAGTTTAGGCTGGCGCACATTTGTTGCGCGTCTGATTCATTCATTTTCTTGTTTTAAGCATAGCATAGCATAGCCCACCTTTAACTCATCCAGTGGTCACTGTGAAGTTGTCTTTGGATTTGTTTTAAGTACTTAGTTATTTCAGTACAGTTTCAGCGCTTTTGAATACTTTTGAATTGTGCCCTCTCACATTTTCTCTCTCTCTCTCTCTCCCTCTCTCCCCCCTACCCCAGAGTACATCCAGCTGGACGCGCCCATGAACAACATCACCACGTCGCTGGGCCACACGGCCGAGCTGTTCTGCCGCGTGTCGGGCGACCCGCCGCCGGCGGTGCGCTGGCTGAAGAACGACGCGCCGGTGGTGCAGGAGCCCCGCCGCATCTCCTTCCGGCCCACGCCGTACGGCTCGCGCCTGCGCATCCGCAACCTGGACACCACCGACACGGGCTACTTCCAGTGCTTGGCCACCAACAGCCAGGGCTCGGTGTCCACCACCGGCGTCCTGTTTGTCAAGTTCGGTAAGGACGTCGTCGGCAAAACGGAGAACGTACGCGCTCGACTTGCGTGTCTCGGTTAAAGGCGCGACGGGTAGGGTTTGCCGGTCGCGGCGCGTAAGCACAACATTCAAAGTTGTGATCCTCCTCCCTGGCTTAACGTACGCCAGAAACGCTCACCGGCGGGCGAAAGCCGACCCCAGATTGACTCTCGTTCTGGAACAAAGCTTTGTCCGCTTGGTGTTTCGCCTTCGCTGTATTAGCTTCCTCTCGGATGCGTGCTTATGATCTGGGACCTGGTCGCTACGTTTTTTTATAAAGTCCCGCCTCACACCCGGCGGGCCATTGGCTGCGGGGCTACACACCAACTGCCCAAAGGTTGGCGCCCAGAAACGTCCCGAACGAAGTCAAATACTGGCAGAGGGCGGGGTCTGTGACGATACAGACACCGCCGCACACTTCTAGTGGGTCACAAGTAAAGATTGAGAGGGATTATTTTTCTATGTGACTATACATTGTTTTTAAGGAAAATCCTACTCATCGTGCCTTTAACTGATCATGGGATGCGAAGATCTATAAAAAATCGAAACGAACAGCAAGAGAAAGACTCGACGGCTAAAATGTTTCCTCGACGAAGTGAATAAAACGCACAAATCTCTTTTTCCTGTGTTGTGTTACCTGCTGTCGTAATGAACACACAATATGTTCTGTTAATATCCCCCATGTGTTCATTTTTTCAGATCCTCTGCCCACACTTCTGCCAGGAAGGCCTTCAGCGTAAGTGTCTGTTCTTCTCTCTCTCTCTCCTTCTCAAGCTGTTGCACTGATACTCACTGAAACCAGGACAGGGCGGCACTGAGATAAGACAGGGACCTTCTTCATAACTATTAAGTGTCCAGAATAAACCGCTCTTGGGAATATCAGTTTTTTGTGCCGCGTCGTCGGCCACGAAACGATAAATATTGACTGAACGCCTGGCCCCCGGGGGTTTTTTTTTGACTGACCCGCTAAGCAAACCTGAGCGGTAACGTCGGCCAGCAAATATGTTTGAGTCAACATGTTTTGGTTTGACTCGAGAGTTAGCCCTACACCCGCCCGCGAGAGCGGAGGCTCTCTGAGATTAATGTACCGTAGCTTAAGCGCTGTTTACCCGCCGTGTAAACGGCAACAGGAACAACAGTGGGGAAACTTTCCCTTGAGCGTGCTCTTCGATAGCTAAATAAGGTCACTAAATGTCAGGGAATACAAACGGCGAAGTGTAAAGTAAAACAAACCGAGCGGTAGGAGTTTGGAGAGATACTGATGAGCCAGCCCCGCTTCCCCTGGCAAGCTCAAGTGAAGCCGTTGTGTCGGCCCCTAAGTTGACACATAATACCTCAGACCTCGAACGCAGACAAAGAAAGAAAACCCTTGGTTCAAAACAAGGAGTGTTATTTATCAGTTAATATGCTGTATATATACAGTATGGTACACCTGCATCTCGGTGACGTTTTTCCCCTTCAAATCCGTGCCGATGCCTCAGGGACGGCTGTCCAAAAGTGGACCTGTTGCTGTTTCTAGATAGATAAACCTTTTCAAATGAACAACGTGCGACAGATCAGATGTGTTGTGTCGTGTAGAGTCGGTCGTCGGCCTCCCTGAAGTCTCCGAAGCTTTGAAAAACACATTTTCGACGTGCAAGCGATCGACGGCTCGCCCCTCTGCCTCCCGCTCGAGCCCAGCTAGATCGCTATACAGGAAGGAGCCAATAAGCTCAATGCTGAACCAATTCGCCAATAACAGTGTCTTACACCCGGGAATCTCGCTAGACAATTTGTGATAGGCCCTTGAGCGCAAAATGGCGTACTTGCCCTTTAATTTAAGAGTTTAGTGAAAGCAGTTGTTACCGCTAAGCTAGTTTGAAGACGACGCCAAAGTGTTGCGCAAGTATTTCCATGGCTACCTATGACTAAAAGGGTTGGGGTTGGTGTATCCTTCCCCTCAGACAATCAACAAGATGGACAAACGTTTGTTAATCCAAATGACACATGGGATCACATAATTACGTTCCCACAACGAAAAAAAAAAAGTTTTGTCTTTGTTGGGTTTTTCCAACCCGGTGTGACTGGGGCGGAGAGGCATATGGTAGTGTGTGTGTGTGTGTGTATGTGTGTGTGTGTGTGTTGTTTTGGTTTTTGGGAGATGAAAGGAGTGGAGGCGGCGTTCCCATGACATTATGGTAGGGCCCGTCGCCATGCTTCACGCAGAGCTCAGGGAGTATTAAACCCAAAATACTGGCACAGTTTGGACATTAGACACATACTTAATACACTAGCGCACGCACACATGCACGCACACACACACACACACACACAGATAAACACTCATGGGTTTCACATGCACTGTCCGTGCAC
>JAOPHQ010005723.1:0-5000 GCA_030340625.1 Merluccius polli
CGATATACAGACGTATACAAAATGTAACAATGCACTTTCATCGATACGCTTGTGTTCGCTCACGCGCCGCTGCAAGTCTGTGTGTGGATTTGTTTAGGTTGTGTGCGTGTGTGCGTGCGAGTTGGCCAGTCATCTTTTTGTATTGTTCAGTTGACACCGTATCCATACTCTTGTGCGTGTGTGCGTGTGTGCGTGTGTGTGTGTGTGTGCGGGCGTGTGTGTGTGTGTGTATGTGTGTGTGTGTGTGTGTGTGTGTGTGTGTGTGTGCGGGCGTGTGTGTGTGTGTGTGTGTGTGTGTGTGTGCGTGTGTATGTGTGTGTGTGTGTGTGTGTATGCGTGCGTTTCTTGAAGCTGTTTTCAGATGATAAACTGCATTATTTTTGGGTTATTGAAAGCACACTTCACCTTTGACTCTCTGTCCAGTGTTTTTTTGTTTGACAGATAAGATCTTCGAGTTCTGTTGCATATTTTGGGGAGAGAATAAACTTGACCATTCCCCGATTTTACTACTCAACTACTCACAGTGTGTTCATTATTTCGTCATCCTTGAATTATTCATGACCAATAATACTACTGGTAGTGTACTTCTACTACACCGTGGAAAGATGTTGTAGTGTTACATGCAGCGAGCCCACAGTGGTCACCAGTTACCTCTGAACTTCATGTTCCAAAAACTCTAAAATAAATATGAATATTACGGTTGAGAGCTGGGACATCTTTCCACAATGTAAGATGTGTATTGTCAATAATTCAAAATAACCAAAACATGTTCATTCTTCGAGGTACAGGCATTTGGTACCTGCTGAAAACCAACTGGAAAGACATGAAAGCCTTCTAAACATCTCCATCTCTACTTAATATTTGACTAATATGGATGGATAAGGTCACACGTGGGGCCTAGATAGGCTGTAGTCTCTGAACTCAAAGAAGGAAAACGTATGTGGGTAAAATATATATCATCCAATGATGTGATCAACACATATTGAACCGATATAACACACATGCAAGGCAGGGAAAAATGAACCGAGGGAGACATCTAGGGGAGAAAATCTATCCGTCTGTCCGTCCGTCCGTCCATCCCTATCGCTTTCACAGTTATAGCCGTGTTGGATCATGACATGAAGATGACTTTTAAGGACGTATATATATATATATTTCATATGAAATGTACTTATTTCACATGAAATGTACTTATTTATGAATCCGTGAAACATCGGCGTGACCTCTTGACCTCTTGACCACGTTCACCAAACCGGCGAACCCTTTCACCCAAACACCTTGAGTGCGTCCCTCCGCCGGTCCCTGGGAACTACGTAGGTGTTGTTTCAGCATATTATACAGTTGAAAAGGCCAGGAAAAAAGAGAGCCTGTATTGGTTTGAGCCGCCATGCAAGTTAACACAAGTTCATATTTTCCAGGAATTTGTTGATTCGGCATTTGAGCCAGCAGCAGCTGAAGGCCACAGAGAGAAGGGAACCTGCCATGGGGCACCGATGCGTTTTTTCTCCTTTCTTTCTTTCGCCTTTCTTTAACAATACACACACACACGTCTATTAAAGTGCTCTGCCACCGCGGTCCGGTCCCTCCTACCTTCTCACACACGTTTCTATTAGCTCCTCCTTCGTGTATTTATCCTCTTCTCTCCGCTTCCTCCCCACATCTTCTCCTCTTCCTCCCCGCATATTCTCTCCTCTTTCGCCCTTCCTATCCTACTTTTGTTTAGTTTTTTTATCTCCCCTCCATCCTCTTCTACCTTGTTTCTTCACTCCTCCCCTCCCCTTTTCCTTTTCTTTCTCCATTCTCTTCTTTCCTCTCCTCTTTGCTCATCATCTCCTCTCCCCATCTTCTTCTCTTCTCCTCTTTCTCCTCTCTTCCCAAACCTTCTCTTCTCACCTCACCGCCGGTCTCCACTCCCTCATCTCCTTTCTTCTCTCTTTTTCACACCTCTTCTCTCATCTCGCTCCTCCTCTCCTCTCCTCGCTTCTCACTTCACCTCATTTCACTGTAACCTGCTGCCACAAAAGCATACAGTCCGTCCCGCATCGGGTGAGGGCCAACGAAAATAGACAAGGGAACAGATTGATTTATGAAAGTCGTGGTATAAATATCACTGCCTGTCCATGTCTACATCTGGAGGGGTTGTGTGTGTGTGAGGGTGTATGTGTGTGTGTGTGTGTGGGGGGGGGGGGGGCGGGGGGTGTGAGGGTGTGTGAGAGTCTGTGAGTTTGCAGAAGTTGTTTCAAAGTCTGTAAAACTGACTGACCTGATGGTTGTGTTCTGGTTTTATTCAATCTTGGTTGACCATGTTCTCTCTCTCTCTCTCTCTCTCTAACAGGGAAACCGAAAGAAAGTCAGAAAGATGGGAAAAATAACAAAGAAACGTAGCACTGGTTACCACTCAGTCCTGAGTGGTAACCCGATGCTATAATGTCCTTCCAGTTGCGTTAACTCCTCTGCTCCTCTATCAATCTAGCAGGGAGACATCTAGGGACTAACTCCTCTCTCCTCTATCAATCTAGCAGGGAGACATCTAGGGACTAACTCCTCTCTCCTCTATCAATCTAGCAGGGAGACATCTAGGGACTAACTCCTCTCTCCTCTATCAATCTAGCAGGGAGACATCTGGAGACTAACTCCTCTGCTCCTCTATCAATCTAGCTTGGAGACATCTGGAGACTAACTCCTCTGCTCCTCTATCAATCCAGCAGGGAGACATCTGGAGACTAACTCCTCTGCTCCTCTATCAATCCAGCAGGGAGACATCTGGAGACTAACTCCTCTGCTCCTCTTTCAATCTAGCATGGAGACATCTAGGGACTAACTCCTCTGCTCCTCTATCAATCTAGCAGGGAGACATCTAGGGACTAACTCCTCTGGTCCTCTATCAATCTAGCAGGGAGACATCTGGAGACTAACTCCTCTGCTCCTCTATCAATCTAGCAGGGAGACATCTAGGGACTAACTCCTCTGCTCCTCTATCAATCTAGAAAGGAGACATCTAGGGACTAACTCCTCTGCTCCTCTATCAATCTAGCAGGGAGACACCTAGGGACTAACTCCTCTGCTCCTCTATCAATTTGGCAGGCAGACATCTAGGGACTAACTCCTCTGCTCCTCTATCAATTTGGCAGGCAGACATCTAGGGACTAACTCCTCTGCTCCTCTATCAATCCAGCAGAGACATCTAGGGACTAACTCCTCTGCTCCTCTATCAATCCAGCAGCGAGACATCTGGAGACTAACTCCTCTGCTCCTCTATCAATCTAGCAGGGAGACATCTAGGGACTAACTCCTCTGCTCCTCTATCAATCTAGCAGGGAGACATCTGGAGACTAACTCCTCTGCTCCTCTATCAATCTAGCAGCGAGACATCTGGAGACTAACTCCTCTGCTCCTCTATCAATCTAGCAGGGAGACCTCTGGAGACTAACTCCTCTGCTCCTCTATCAATTTGGCAGGCAGACATCTAGGGACTAACTCCTCTGCTCCTCCATCAATCTAGCAGGGAGACATCTAGGGACTAACTCCTCTGGTCCTCTATCAATCTAGCAGGGAGACATCTGGAGACTAACTCCTCTGCTCCTCTTTCAATCTAGCATGGAGACATCTGGAGACTAACTCCTCTGCTCCTCTATCAATCCAGCAGAGAGACATCTAGGGACTAACTCCTCTGCTCCTCTATCAATCTAGCAGGGAGACCTCTGGAGACTAACTCCTCTGCTCCTCTATCAATCTAGCAGGGAGACATCTGGAGACTAACTCCTCTGCTCCTCTATCAATCCAGCAGAGAGACATCTAGGGACTAACTCCTCTGCTCCTCTATCAATCTAGCAGGGAGACCTCTGGAGACTAACTCCTCTGCTCCTCTATCAATCTAGCAGGGAGACATCTGGAGACTAACTCCTCTGCTCCTCTATCAATCCAGCAGAGAGACATCTAGGGACTAACTCCTCTGCTCCTCTATCAATCTAGCAGGGAGACATCTGGAGACTCACACTGTGGGGGGTTACATCCCATGAGCATTCACTATAATTATAGAAGATTGCATGCTCTTGCGTGTGTGTGTGTGTGTGTGTGTGTGTGTGCGTGTGTGCGTGTGTGTGTCTGCGTGTGTGCGTGCGTGCGGGGGAGCGGTAGGGCCGGTGGGACGAGACGCAGAAACCGGTTTTGAATCCCGAGTGGAGTGAAGCAATGTTGCTTTTCTCCTTGTAAACAAACGAAGATTGAACGCATGTATCCGACCTCCAAAATAGAAACCAAACACACTTATCACATGCTCTTCCCCCCCTCTCTCTCTCTCTCCCTCTCTCCCCCCCCCCCGCCCCACCACACACACACTCACACACACATTCCCTTTTGCCTGAGTGTGTCTGGAGGAGACAGTGATCTTTATGAGTTAATGCAGGCCCTGCAGGCTGATGGCTCGGTGGCTGCCTCCGCTCCGCTGGCCCACCCAACGAGGCTGCAAGCGGTAATTGATTTCGTAGTGTCCCAGGTGTCCGTGCCAAAAACGTGGATCTCCCTCTGTCGCCCTTCTGCTGTTATTGTTCATATTTCTTTGTGTGTGTATGTGTGTGTGTGTGTGTATGTGCAGGGTTAATCTACAGCCACGTATTAAAAAGTGTTCCAACTCTGACATGACTGTAGCAAGGTATGTGCTACCGCGAGGTTAATTGGGAGGAAACACATTGGAATGAGCAAAAGACATCCTTCATTTCCCCGGCGGGGGGGGGGGGGGGGGGGGGGGGGGCGACACTGAGCGCCGAAGACCCGCCGCTGCAGGACAAAACCTAAAAACGATGATCACACACTATCTTGCTTAAGAAACAACAAAGGCAGCGTGGCGAGTCTGTCTCTCTGCTCTGATTACCTGTATGCTGCAAATGCAAAAATACAACATCAATGTCTGCATTTGGGTCTTGGGATTCTGAAATGTTACATGTCCCAACCTGCTGTGTATGCGTCCCACTCCCCTCCGTCACAAACCTACTAAATCGCGG